>JAHBCN010017311.1:0-18581 GCA_019359885.1 Listronotus oregonensis
GCTGATAAAACATACCAAGAGAATCCGTACATGTTACTTTTTCTAATTATTGCATTTTTGTGGCTTACATCGATTATTGACTTAAGCTTATATGAAGTTAATAATACTTATATTATTATATTGGTCACATATTGGTAGCTGTTTGTTTTACATGTTTTGTTAACAGTTACTCATTTATTTTCTTTTAATTTTGATTTGACTGAAGAAAAAGAAAAGTAAGCTTAGAGGGCATTTATTTAATTTTTTATTACTTTTACTAACATTTTGGTTATATTAAGACGATTTAATATGCCAGTCTTTATTTAAAATAAACCTTCATAATAGGCGCTTGCAAAGGATAACAAGAAAAGTATTTTTGTAATAATTAGTCTTCCGTTCCACAAAAAAATAATATCGTCGGTTTAAAGGTTAAACTCAGTAGGTAAGATATTTTGGTTTAGAAAATTACGATGATTTTATACAAAAATTGGGATAAGAAAACCAAGACAAACCGTCAATATTAAGTTCAGTATTTTACTAGAAAAGTTTAGTAGTCAATAAAGAAGGTAATTGATGAGTTTTTTTATACAATAAGAACATTTACAGCAAGCTAGCTTATTTTTAATATATTTTTATTTATCAATAAGTTCTTAATATGGTATACATTGGGTAGAATTTATCAAAACAGTATTTTACTTTTCATCACTCCAGGAAAAAGAACCATGTTCAGTACCTATTGTTTTATTAACTTAAGATTGTATATTAAAAAAATGTAAACTTATTATTAAAAATAAAGTACTTTTATGTAATTTTGTTAATGTCAATGGTTACTAAAAAAATGTTGAAATTATTTTAGGTCAAATGGTTTAAAATCAAGGTTTTCGTTATTCAGTGTTTTTTGCCCAAATTAAATGCTTTTCACCATTAAATCCTAGTTTTGGTATATGTTATTATTAACATGGTCTCTCAGTTCTCTTATATTTGTCCGGAAATAATAATATTCTGCAAAAAACTGCTTCAGATCCATATTACACAGAACGCAAAAATCAAATACACCAATTCTGTTTCGTCCCAAAAGCCGTAAATTTATTACAATCATCTTAAGAATAGTGTTTGATAGGGTATTTATTGGATTTATGTAATCGGAAAAGGGCATTGAATTAAAAAAAAACCATTACGATACAATCAAAGAGCGATTTTATTTTACTTTACATTTAACAGTAGTATTTTAATACTAAATATTATAAAGCTCTAAATTTCATAGAAGATTATACATAATACCTATTAAGCAGATTTGTTGTTTATAAAGAATCTATTAACTAAGTGTAATGGGATGTGATTTTAGCGCCCCTAGCCCAATATTTAAATTTAGTATACTGCGTCACACGCTTACAGAAAAGCTTTGTTCTCTTATCCACCGACAGGCTGTAGAGGATATGTCGCTTTCTATGGATATTTTCACAGCTTCTGTTCCAAGAAGTTCGCAAGTATAATTCCTCTGGCAGCTCCCAACAGAGTAACACATAGTGCCACTTTTATACATTTTTTTACAGTCCAACTTAAGAGGTCCGAAACTTTCCACTCTCTTCTTTCGGTTATTCCCAGAGTGTCCAAACTGGAATCTACTACACGCAAAGTTTTCCTTTTCCCAAATCCAATAATATTTAGTCTTGTGTGAATAAACTAACTTTTATCACACTGAAGACACCCATGCTACGTTAGTATTTAAGCCCCAGCTTTCGTGGACTGTAACAAGATTTAAAAAAATAATAATAAAAACATGCTTATGTAAAAAACAGTACTTATTGTTAAACTTATTTATGTTACCTGGCAGGACGTGACATTATTTTATTGTACTTTTATACAAATTATAAATTCATACAATATTGTATGACCCTAAAACACAAACAACCAATCTAAATCATGGTACTTTTTTACTTTGCTTGACCCTTACCGATTTTGATGAGTTTTTCCATACGGAGGCGCTGACCACAAATCTAAAGTAAATTTATTTCGACGTTTTATTTTCGAGATATGGATTATTAAACATGATAAATAATTAAATAAATTTATTTCCACTATATTGCCCTTCTTTTATCATAAATTTGTTGATAAGTACACTAAACTATCATTCAATGTTTGACATTTATTAAAAATAGTCGTGTTTTCATTTTTGGTAAAAATTCAAACCTAATAGAAATAACGACCATTTAAACAGAAGGCTGTAAAGTATCGCCATCCAATCTTTCCATATTAAAAAGCAAATGATATAAAATCTAATATTACACAATTAAACGCGGTTAAGAAAATTAAATAATGATATTAAATAATTTTAAATATTTTGTAATAGTTTTCCTTAAAAACCAAAAATGTTGAACAAAAAATTAGAAAAACAGTAAAAGTATATTTAGTTTGAATTTGACATTTGTTAACTTTATACATGGTTACAATTATTTATTATAAGTTCGGACCTGACCGTACTATTCATTGCGCAAACTCAGCAGGGTTTTTTCCCCTATACCCGCTTGACTTTTTTGCCCTGCACGCGTGGACTAGATTGTTCTACAGCACTGGGCTTCCCTAAATTTTTAGACTTTCTTAAGAACACAAAAAAGAAGGCTGAAATAAATTTTTTAAACCATAAACCATATCCCTTAAACTCTAATTTTACTAGTGGAATTTCTACATATTTTTACATAACTGCGTAAAAAATATAGATATAATATTTTTTTTTGTTTTTCACGAAGGCTGGCAGCACCTGTTTTTTTTTTTGATATTTTTGTATTTTATGCATTTTACTTTTTTTCTATACAAAATATTTTTTTTTTAAACACCTATTCTTAACTAACCATCACGAACACACAACACAAAATGAACAAGTACTTTAAGCAGCACGCAGTGAATATGAAACATAAAACCAATAAAAAAATATTGACAAATATAATATATAATTTACTGTTAGCTAATAAATATTGTCGTTAATCTTATAAGATCAATAAATATATTGCCAAAAGTCTCAATTGCTTAAAATACTTTAATACAATACAGACAAAGATTTTATTGTTAATATCTGTATCAAAGCCCGTATGTTTAGCAGATATAATATATCGCCGCCAAAGCTATGAGATTTTGGTGGCGTTAGACAAAACAAGATGCGAAAAATGTCATTGTATATACAAATAATAGACTTTTTAAGGTTACAACGCGTTACAGAATAGCAAATATCAATTTTTATGGGATGCTGATGTATTTTTTAAAAAGTATTCTATTATTTTTGGTAATTGCGATTAAAAAAATCTTTTCTCTCAATTGGATGCCCCATTAAGAGAAAATTTGGCTCCCCCATCGATCACCTATGGGGGGCAGCTCCCCCCTTCCCCCTTTGTTCGCTCCGGCCCTGGGGATACTTTAATTTTTTCTTGTATATTAAGACATACAAGGTTAGTTAGATTAGTTCTATTTAGGACCTATCTAAGCATGGCTCCGAAGGTAACACTAATAAATACAAATTTATACTTGGGGTGGATTTATTATTAATATTACTAATATTACATGTAGAGCTTAACCTACTAATATCATTTTAATAAGCATTAAAACAATCTATCTTTTGATACAATTAAGAAAATAAATGTTAAATTATATTAAATAAAACAAAATAAAATAAATCACGTTTGCGTTTACATACATAGAATTACGTATTACATTTTTTTTATTATATGACATGAAAATTTTTATTTACACAAGTAATACTAATAACAATTAAGCTTACTTGTATGAAATGCTTTTGTTAGCAAAATTTTTATTCTTTATTACTTTGCTTCATATGAATTTTCACAATCATTAAATTGTGTTGCTTTAGTTGCCTACAAATTGTGCTAATCTTGCAATGTGTTAGAATGTAAATATAAAATTAAAATTCTGTTTCAAAAACTTGGTTAAAGAATTGGTAAAATCTATTTAAGGCAATTAAATTCAAGAACAATAATTTTAAGACAAAAACGAAATCAAGGGATTGTTACTATCTAAAGAATAAATAACCGTGAAGTCAATGCGGTAACTACAAGGTCATTTTTATGTAGAGCGTCTTAAAGGTGATTCAGTAAGTTAATATTTTAGAAACTTAAAGACATGATTTGGCTGGTACCACTTAAGGTTAATTTATAAACTTTACCTTAAACTTCGGCGCCGACATTTGCTTAGCGCTCGTAGTAATTTTTAGTTTGCATAAACCAAGACTTAACCTACTTTTGAGATATTAATTTGCCAATTTTTCATATTTATAAATGCAATAAATAATCTTGTACTTCCCTTAAATAAAAAAACTCCATATTCTTCGGTTTAAATTTACCTGTAAATCATGTATCATATTTTTTAGTTCATATATATCTAGAGCGGCTAAGGGTAAAATTCAACAAAAAGCTTTATTTTTATTAATATTCGTAATGTAGCTATTATTAATATGCTTTTTTCCTTACAACATAAGCAAGCATATTACTTTCCCTAGCAGCTTTCATTAGAGCTAAGAAACTATTACTTTTATACCCTCTTTACAGCCTTGTCGAAGAAGACTGCAAGTGGCTTCTTCCCTAAAGTAAACAAAATGTGCTTAAAGTTGGGTATTACAAAAAAAAAACAAAGGTTATTAAGGCCTTTAAACTATACGATCAGAATTAACATCTTCTCCTAACCAATTTTTAAGCCAAATTTAATTGAATTAGGCCTGTGTTTTTTGTAATGGATGGTCACCATATTTTTTTAAATACTTTTGGGACCCCAAAAGAAAAAAAAAGAAAAAAAACAAAAGTTTTGTGTACAGAATTAGTACTTAAAAAAAGTTTTAACTTTTGAAGTTATAATTTTACCCAGGAAGATGATGATAGGTTTAGTGCAGAATAAGCTTGTTTTGACCTGCTTATGTTTATTTCACCATTCATCTACAGGGTGAACACTTAAAAAAAAATTAAAATATATTTTTTGGTTAATAGGTCCTTAACAGCTTTAGTGGATATGATAAAATATATTTTTTTTATAAATGATTGGGGCACCAAAATAGAGATAATTTTAATATAATAATGGAAATGAATGGTTTGCATAATTGCCTCGCATCATCAAGACTCAATAGGTTTTTTTAAGAGTGTATGTTAGAGGCACTTTCTAGCTTTAACTTAACTTGTTTTTAACTTAAAAATAACATATATTTTACTTGTAAGTAAAAAATACAATTTTCATGTTTATATAAATAAGATTTTTATTTGCTTGCTGAAATCATAAATTAAACTGACTATAATAATTAACACAAATAACAGCTTTATTAGTAACATTGCTGGTAATATCATATCTTATCATGTATTTAATTTCGTTTTAAAGTTTCAACAAATTAAGGCGTACTAATAATGTATCGTATTTAACTAAAAAGTAGAAAGTGATCACCGAAACTACCGATGTCGCGAGCCAAATTATTTATATGCATCATGAACTGTTTTCACTCTTTCCAAAAGTCAAGGTACACACGTCATATACTACAAAATGTACAGAATTTTAATTAAATACTTTATACGCATACTAATGTGGTAGTAAAATTATTTTTTACTACTTTCTATAATTTGTAAAAAGAATACCAAAATAAAAAACAGGTTTGTCGCATAATCAGAAAGAAAATACTAATTGTTTATTTTTGTTGCTGACAATGAATATGTGATAAATTGTATAGTTTAATTTTGCGTATAGGATAAATAAGTTTAAATAATCTTTACCTATCAATTACTTTAAGTGTTTCTATTTCTATTATTTTTTAAGATTCATAATAGAAACACAAAGTGAACAAACTTAGAAATTTACCTTTAGACTAACTAGTTTACTTACTAAATACAGATAATTTGTATTCGTATGCTTCAGGTAATTAGTATTAATTTGTTCTATCTTTGTTAATTTATTCACAACAAATCTCTTCCTATTATGTAACACCAGAAGTGACAATGGCTGTTATAATGATTTTCTCCAGCTGCTGCAATAAACTGATTTTTGGTGACAAGCTGCTTTAACTGCTATTTTTATTTTTATTAAAAAAAACACTGTTTTTTACACATTTTATTTAAAATTTAAATGTCCTCGATTATATTATAAATACATTAAGAAAAACCCTATAGTTCAGACTTCCAACCTTAAACTGCATGTTTTACCAACCATAATAGTGGAGTAAAATTTGGAAGAAAAGTCGCTTAGTTATCGAGAAAAAAAAACCGGCGTAGAACCAAACCAGACTTAGTGGGATTCTTTAATAAGGCAATCGTGTACACGAAATCACTTTTTACGACATTTTTTAGTGGTCGAGAGCTTTTTTATTTCGAAAAAACCCAAAAAAATCGGTTTTCAATAAAACACGTATTTTAACTTCTCCACTGCTATATCTTTAATTATATTCATGCTATCAAGTTAATTTTTTTAGATTAAAGTAGACACAATAGCGCTTCAAACAACGTCCCACTTAAAGCTAATATTTTTTTGTTAAATTTTTAAAATAGTACGAAACTCAAAATTGTTATTTTTAGTAGCGTAATTTTAGGCAATCGAGAAAAAAGTTTATTATTAAAAATTTATACATACATGCTGCGTACAAATTGTAGCTAATGTTTAAAAAAAGTTTTTAAAACAAAATTTTTTGATTCCTTTTATAGTATTGAGTCAGTGATAGTTTTTTAACGGCCAAAGTCATATTTTTGCGCGCTTGGCTTAGCGAGCCGGCCGACTACAAAGATCTTACGGTCCGGTGGAAGTGTAGTAGGTAGTTAAAGTTGTATCAACAGGTTTAAACGCAGATCTAAGGGCTGCTTAAGTTGTTTAGAAAAGAAAAAATTTTAATATCCAAAACAGGTGGGTAGATTTTTAAACCCATACAAAAATATCAATCATTGTTATTAATTACCCACCTAATTAGTAGGTTTATTAAACTTTTTTTATTGGTTGTTGGTAAAGAAAACCACCCACGGGATTCGTTATTTTTTTGATTATACATTCAAAACTCATTATTTTTTAAACATTTTTAGCAACAAAAAATTGCGGATGCTTTATGTCTTTTAATTAAATTTGAGAAATATAGTACATACATTAAATATAAACTAGGGCTTCGTTAAACGTCTTTTTTAAACAGGAATATATAATTCTTTTTTTCCATATAAAGAGATGATACGATGCTATTCGTTGACATGTCTGAATGCTGCTTGAATAAGCAATGTTGCCAGACTTTTTGTAATAATTTGTTATTATTGAAGCTTGTTTTTTATATAAAAAACTAACCAGAACTAACAAACAACAACTTTCAAACTATGATCTAGTTCTGGTTAGTTCCGGTTACGTTATCCTCGTTAAATTGTATTTTTTTTATTATAAATGCGCCGTTCTGGTCGGTCATGATTAGTGCTGGTTAGTTAAAGCGGCTTTTTATTTTCCCTAATTATATTTGTAACTGGCTTGAAATTCAAATATTTTTGATTTAATGAAAATTATCCTTATGGTAACGGCAAAGTTTTTTATTATAAATTAATAATATTTCCGTTTAGCAACACTGTAAATGTCTTGAAGCGATGCATGAATTTATTACATGTAAATCGTAAATAGTTAAAATAAAATGTCAAATAATGACCAATTTTTAGAATTTTTATTGCCCTTTTCTTGGTGAAAACCACATCATCCGCATTTTTTTGCCTTAAATAATAATACTTAAAGAATATTTTACATTGCAAATTTAAAAATCGTCCAATTCCGTGGGTGATTTTTTTACAGACCCAAAAATGTAATATGTAAGTAGTTATTCAGGCGCTTCATTAGTAGCATTTTACGTAAATTTAATCCATTTCTGCCTTAAAATCTTTAATAATGATATTGCAGGAACGAAATTTACACTCCTTACAACATTTTAGTCCTTCTTTCACACAAGTACACGTTGGAAATTCAATTTTGGGTTGACATAAAGCCATTGCACTACGTATTATGGCAGCAGCTCTTAATAAAGTTTAAATTTTGGACATTTCTTTAGAAAGTAAAAGATCTATCTGAACATCACTACCAATACTCGCAGAAAAGGTAGATATTGTCGAACTATTTTCGGGTAGGTTCGAAAACCGTTTTCCTATTTTTGTGCGATTTTATGTTTCTTTCAGAGATGTAGTGGCTGTAACATAATTTATGATATTTCTCATCAAACGCAAATAAATCTTTATAGCCACGTAATTTAGATATCATATTAATGTCGTTTCTATTCCTGGCAGCTTTATTACTTTTTTGATAGGTACCTTTTCTACTACCTAAAAAGATTCAGTACTATGTAAAAAAATAAATACCCTAAACATGATTTATAAGGATAAAATTGAAATTCGTTTTTTGTTTCAGTACAAAATATAAACTAATATAAAGGTACCAACTATACTATGTAGGACGTAGGTACATAATAATATTTAAATTACTTGTTTAAACAGATTTTCTTCTTTTTATTTTTACTATTGTTGCAAAAAAACACATTTTCCATTTAAGTTTCATTTAAGTTTAGTGTCACAATAATTTGAAGGACCGGCGCCACTGTCTGATTGCAAATTATGATAATAGTTTTGAGAATCTGTGTAAGATTTACGACAGTCTTTATAATATTTTATTTTCATTTCGCCATTTAAAATAACATTTTTTTTTAACAGAATTTCTTTTGCTAAATTGTCCTGCCTTTTTTCAGCACTTGATAGTAATAATAACAACCCTTGTATTCTAGGTCTTTGTACAACAGATTTGTATCCATCATACACAATTTTTTTACAATTAATTCGCTTCATTGTTTTAAAATTCGAAATACATACAGCACACTCTAAATTTCGACAACCACCACTACTAATGCATTACTACGCATGCTATCCGCATGCGGGGCTATTGGGTCCCGATAATACTTTTTTACGTCTGAAAAAAAAATCGCTGTTACCAAACGATACGCTCTAGGAAAAAATTTTTTTTTTCAAAAACTTCTGTTATTAATTGGCTATATTTTCTTCGCTGCATGTATGAAAATATCTTTAAAAATAAAAAAGTTTATCGATTGGTGAAAATTTCAATACAAAAAATATATATTTTTAGTTTATCTGATTTTTAAAGGCATGAAAGTGCAAATTGTGCCCAAACAGTTTATAAGGTTAAAAGCGCTACAGTTTGAGCTTTAATTTGTCACAAAATTTTTTTGGTATCTTTGATAGTTTTAAAGTTATGACGGTGGAAACGGAAAAAAAATATATATTTTTTTAATCTAAAAAAATCACTTTTTATTAATTTAAAAAGTTCGAGACCACAAAAAAATGTCGTAAAATACGATTTCATGTGCCCGGTGACATTCTCAAAGGAACCTAACTGGTTTGACCTGGTTCTACGCCAAAAAAAAAACGACACGATAGACTCACGAAATCACTCCGCTATAAGGTAATCTTTTTGTATTTAGTTTGTTGAAAATTATTTATTGATCTAAACACGTGTCAGATGAATTCTGAATTAAATTTATGAAAGGAAAAACCTACTGCCTTACTTTTGGTAAAAATATTAGTGATTGATTATGTTTTAATTAAAGCCACCAGTAAACTAAGTTCAATTTATTAATTGCTATTGTAATTATCTCAATTGTTTAGAAAAAGTAATTTGTATATGAAACAGCGTTTTATTTTATTTCAAACTTGAAATCTAAACTACATAAAAATAAATTTCTGCCATAAATCCTATAAATCATCGTGGTTTAAAGCAATTAATTTCTTTAATAGAATATTTATTAGCAAGTTTATTTATACAGAAATTGTATAATGTATTTGAAAAGTAATTTAAAAGAATCACTTTTTTTTATTAAACAAAACGTATGTCGTCCATGTAGTTGTTCAAAAACAGAATAAATATAGAAATTATATTTTGTTGCTATTTTTGTTGCTAAAAAAAAGGTTTTTTGGTTAATAAAATAAATATTGTTTATCTAGAATGCAAAATGCCGTTTAATAGTGGGTGTTTTTGTAACAAAATTATTTATTTTTAGTTATTATATAAATTGATATGATTCCAAAAAAGAGATTTGTCATCAACTTATACAGGGTGCCACAGATTCTAGTGCATGTGGGGATCTCGGAAACCGTCAGAGATACGAAGTCGGTTAAATTATGGCAAAGTTGTGTATTTTCGTAACTAACCATGCCCACTTTAGAAAGTTGCAAAAATCTGAGTACTTCCGGAAATGTCCGGAAAAAACCGAAATTTGCCGATTTCGTTTTAATTTTTTTTGACGTTATATAAAGAGATATGAAAAAACAAAAGACATTTTGTCATGACCACTTTTTAAGCTCTACAAAACAGCGTTAGGAGATTTCCCGCACGACGTTTCGTTTTCGTTAAACCGCCATCAATTTTATTTTTTTAACCCCTTATTATCCCAATTACAAAAATGTATAACACTTATTATTAATTAACAAATATGGATCGCCCCTATAAGAAATAATGTGCGTTCCTTGTCTAACTCATTGTCTCTTATGGAAAATATGTTTATTTAACAGAAAAAAATATTAAGTGTTATACATCATTGTAATTGCTTAAAAAAATTCAATAAACAATTGAGTGCCGTATTAAAAAAAAAAGTTGATGATGGTATAACAAAAACGAAACGTCGTACGGAAAATTCCTGAATGCTGTTTTGTAGAGCTTAAAAAGTGGCCATAAGAGAGTGCCTTTTGTTTTTTCATATCTCTTTGAATAATGTCAGAAAAAAATAAAAACAAAATCGGCAAATTTTGTTTTTTCCGAATATCTCCGGAACTACTCGGAATTTTACAACTTTCTAAACGGCATGTTGTTAGGCACCTAAATGCACAACATTGCAATAATTTAACCGACTTTGTATCTCTTACGGTTTCCGAAATCCCCATGCATGCACTCGAATCTGTGGCGCACTGTATATGATAAAATTGCATTACTAGAACCAACCAGAAGAAACCAAGGCTAACCAGAACTAGCCAGAACTAACTTATTTTAGTGATACTATTATTTTGGTAACAGGAAATATCAAAAATTTTGTTAACTGATCCACACACTTAATATTATTATTATATTTTATAATTTTTAAAAATTCCACCATTTACTTCTGAGCACATGTTAGCTTTGTGGTGAACACCCTGTATTTTGAAAACGAAGGCCTTGCGGACCCATATTTGTATAGACTTTTATGTTTATTTTTGGACCCTGACTACGTACCTGAAGTAATGACATTTCTTCATGAATCACCCTGTATAATATTTTTTCCAGGAAAGGGGTGTCATGTAGCACCTCGTCTAAAGGCCTTTTAATTAACTACCCAACATCCCTTTTTTTCTGGTCCTGGCCATTTTAGACTAAATAGACTGAAATGTTATAATATTTTTCTACAAAATAAAAAAAGATTTAAAAAATATTTTACAATAAAAATTAATACAACTTATATTCGATTCTTTTTGGCACGATCAAGTTGCTTATGTTGGAAGATTTTTTAACAAATATTTATTAAATTATCGCCCCACGTTGGGCGCTAAAAATATTTTATATGATTATTGAAAAAAAATAGTTAAAATATTAGCTTTTTTCATTGCTACAAAGATTTGGACAGTAATATTGAAACTATCTTTAATAATACAGTGCAAGAATTAAAAACATTAAAAATCTTAAAAGTAATATAAAAAATAGATATCTTGACAAAAATAATACTATTCAAAAAATACTTAATATTACTGTTATTATTGTGGGTACATAAATTTGATTCTTTAAGAATAAAAATTTATTATGATAATCAAAAATATATTTCTCTTTAATCATCAACAGAATGTTTTTCTTAGTAATAAAAGCAACAGTTATTGCAGCTAAACATTAAATCAGGATATATTAAATTTGGTCCAAACTGATTAAAAATAAATATCTTATACAAGACTCAAATATAACTTGAGAGTTAAACCAATTATACTTATTAACGTCAGTATAAACCACTACGTTCAGGCTTGATAAGTTGACTTTGGCTAATATATTATTAATTAAACGTTAAAGCTATCACCAAAATATTCTTGTTTCCAGCGTCCTTGGTAGCTGTTTTTGACTTGTAGTTATTAGTTGGCAAATTAAACGGTTAGTAGTGTAAAATGCTCCAGTAACAATCCTTTAATTTTTTGTTGCGAACCATATTTACAATTTGATTCGTTTTGGTTTGTCAATGTTTCCTATTAAATAGAAATACTTTAAAATGTTAATTTATTCAATAATTCTTCTTTTTAATGTTTTTATATCCTAAAAGATAATAATTCAAAGTCAATTTTACCGACACACAAAAAAAGTTGTCTGATCTCGGGATCCCACCCATAGTATATTTCAGTATTTTGAGTCGCTAAATCCGAATCCGGGGTTTGTTTGACCCCATCACGCAGGGTTAAGGTGATTTCAAGGTCAAATTGGAAAAAACTGTTTAGGCCGAAAAAACTGCCGTACCTATATATATTCTGGTCACTTTTCGTCATTATAAGCCCATATTCATATTCTTTTTTAATGTGCTCTTTTATTAGGTTTTAGTTTTTCTTTTAGTTTAATAAAACTTATGACTTCTTGCAGTTGGCAAAACTATTTATTCCTTTTTTCACCTGCAACGTTTTTTTTTTTATTTTCAAAGGATCTCTAACTCTTTTCAAATCTCCTTTACCTTAAGTATTTCTCTTTAGTAACTAGCAGTAGTCTGCCATTATTCTTACGTATTGTTTTCCTTGCTACCTCCGTCCAGCTTCCTTTATATCCTGATGGAAACGCTCATTTTGCTTCTTGCTGCAGTTCCCTAAATTTTTTAAAAAATGGCTAAGATGAGAATTTAGAAAATAAAGTTTAAGATTTATCAAACTTTCTGAGCGCCGAAAGTTTCTGACCTTATTTGCTACGATGTCGGCATAGTCATGATTCTTCTGATTTTCTAAAATATTTTTGGCAAAACCTCAAAAACTTAATTAAGCAAACTTCTCTTAATCAGCTAGCCAAAATACATAAAGGTATAGCAGTTTTCTTGGCCTAAAAGGTTGCTTTCCAATTTGACCTTAAAATAACCTAGTAGGTAGTAGTAGGTTTAAAGTGAGTGGACTTTTTACGCCCTCCACTGCTACCGCTAGGTCTATTGTGGCGCACACCTTTTTATATTTCTCCCAATAGGATCGGACTTCTAATAAATCCGATACCAGATTGGGAGAGAGAGTTCTTACATATCCTCTTACTCGTGTCGCTACCGGACACGAGCACAATGTGTTCTGATGTGTTTTGGTGTCCCTGTCTCCTGCAGATTATGACGAGTAGACGATTAGATCCGTCATGCCCTCCTCTCCCGGTCTAGTGACGTGGGTAGCTACCAGGTCCTTGTTACAGAAACCAGATGTTCTTTTAGAGGCCGCAACTCCGGCCTTACCCTATGAAAACGGTCCTATCCGCTTTCTGTTTAAAGCCAGTTTTCTATAAAGGCGGTTCTGTCCGCCTTCTGCTTGGATTCAGGGAACATTTCCTAAGCACCTGTTTGTTCGGGATTCGTGAAACAGGCGTCGGTGACTTCAGGGGCACCTTTCGAAACGGATTTAGCCGTTTCGGTCGGGGCACCTTTGACTGCTTGTGACCTTGAGTGGCACCTCTCAAAGCAGATTTATCCGTTTCGGTCAGCACACCTTTGTCACTTTTTTCCTATGAAAGCGGTTTTGTCCGCTTTCTGTTTGGAGCTAGGGAACTAATAGTCCACCACAGCAGAGCCCCGCATTACCACAGTAAGGCTAGATACTCTAAGGGGTCGCCCTGTATCTCAGAGGCACCGTTGGAGACACCTGTTTAAGGCACAGGATGTCATTCACTCATCACGGTATGCTAACACCTTGAGTTAAACCTTGTGTTCATCTTAGCTTCGGATCCCGTTCCATACGCTAGCCAAAAGAGTTGCCGATAACCAGCAACTCTAGCGCATGTTCCAAAAGATCCTACTGGGCCCAACCACGACGACGACGTGTGAACACAGCGGTTGGGAATAACCCTAACCCTGACATGATGGAATCAAATTGGTTTCAGGGACCCAAAATACATATAGATACGGCAGTTTTTTCGGCCTAAACCGTTTTTCCTCAATATGACCTTTATGATCTTGACCCCGACGTGATAAAGTAAAACGTTAAGTTTATCAAGTTAAATTAAGAGTACCTTTTTTATATTGATTAAAATATAAGATGAGTATCTTGTACCAAATAAATAAAAATATTAACATCAGAAAAGTTATGTTTCAGTTTGTTTTATTTGGGATACTCGCCTTACTACTTTTTGGAAAATGGGACCTCTTCGGTCCAGGCCCCATTTTCCAAAAAGTGGTAGAGCGAGTATTCCAAATAAAACAAACTAAAACATAAATCCCCCACACAACTATAGAACATTTTTAGAAAAGTTAAAAAGTAGTGAAAAAATAATAATAAATTGCACTAAACTAAGCCACTGGTCCATATAAACAAGACTTTATCAACAGAAGGTGTACTTCGGACAATGTGCTAGCTGTACCAAGTTACCAAGTTTAAAATAAAAAAAACTTATTTGAAAATAGTTAAGATAAGAATGTAGAAAATAAAGTTTGAGATTTATCAAACATCCCGAACACCGAAAGTTTGTGACGTTATTTGCTACGATAGTGTGTAGTCAGAACTTTTCGTATTTAAAAAAGTTTTTAGCAACATCTAGTAAACTAAATTAAGCAACCTTCTTTAAATCAGCTACCCAAAATACATATAGGTACAGAAGTTTTCTGGACCTAAATGGTTGTTTTCTAATTTGACGTAGAAATAACCTAAACCCTAACGTGATGGGGTTAAACGGATCCCAGATTCAGATTCAGCGACCCAAAATACATATAGGTGCGGCAGTTTCCTAGGCCCAAACCTTTTTATCTTAATTTGACTTTCAAATGAACTTGAATTAGGTCAAACGAACCTGACGTCTGAAATATACTTGGTGAGATCCTGAAATCAGACAACTTTTTTTGGGCAGGTATTATTTCTTATATATCCTAATTTACTTAACAGTTATAGAAATCCATTTTATAATTAAACTAAATTAACTGAACTGAAAAAAACGAGGTTACAATTAATTAACTTAACTACGAATGCGAACATCTAATATTACACCAAGTCGATATTTTAAACAGCCAAAAATAGGCGATTAGTTACCTCTCCATTAAGGTCACAGTAAAGAATGTTGAATGAACGGTACAATATATCTATTTAAGAATTTAATTTGTCAAACATTTTTTAAAAGTCCCTTAGGCCCATACATTTTTATTACTACTGCCTAATAGCAATTGTAAGTATAAATATAAATATACAATTTTAGTATTTACATTATTTAGTTAGCTCTATAACAGGTCTAATAATAATGTGTATAAACAAAAATTACTTAGCTGCATAAAACCTTATTTCTTTGTTTTTGTTTTACATAATTCCAAATTAGCAAACTTTTTTAATTCTATATCACCAAAATGACTTATTTATTTTTTAAAATAATTATATAATTATTTAAACCAAGTTACTAGTACTGTCATGACTATTGCAAGATTGTGGTAGAATCACGAAAGAAAATGATTTAGTCCTGCTATCTGCGAAATAGGTATTTTATTATTTCATTAATAAGGGTAAGTTTTAAATAACCGTACGGTTAGTTTGTTACTTGTATTTTTTTAAGCGCAAGTTACTTTTTTTTAATAAATTTGCAAAGCTTAAAACAATAATTTTTAATCGATTTGCCTTTTACACTGAGTTTAAAAGTATGTAAACCTAAAATTAGTAGGATTTTATCCAACCACTTTATTAACTACACAGGGTGTTTCAGAAAAACTTTAACAACACCCAATGAAATATTCCTTTTAGAAAAATAGGACAAAAATGTTTTATATATAAGTAGCTCCAAAACGGCCCCATTTATAAGTTACAGGATATAAAAGAAAAATTCTCCTTATTGAAATTTTCCCTTATTTTCAAAATAAGGTGTTAGAGCATTGACCGAATATACCTTCTAAAGATAAACATTGTGTTTTTTATAAACCATTGACCTAGTCTCCTGTGAGAGCTTCAGGCCATTTCATTCATTTTTTACCATTATTTTGTCACAATTTTTTTAGTGAAAATATTAATAATAATTTGGTACATGGAATTTATTTTCTGCTTAGTTGTATATAAAAAGAGACGAATTACTTCAATAAACCTAATAGTTTTCGAGGATAATATTTAATTTTCGAACTGTGAGCATTTAAAAAGTAACATTTAAAATTTAAACAATTTTTCAAAAAACTTTAAACGGTTTAAATAATGAATTTAGTATTAAGATAAATTTTGCCCACTTACTAACAAACCTTCAAACCTAGTATTTTTTTAATAACATTTTTTGTAAACATTAGGTCTTTTATTTATTTTAAATATTTTCTTTTCGTATTAGGCATGTTTAAAATTAAAATATATTTAAAACCTTTAAGTTAATTTTAAAGTAACCCTTTTATTCAGATCTAAACATAAGATGAGTATCATGTACGAAATTATCAAAAATATTAACATCAAAAAGTTATGGCGAAATAGTAGTAAATAAACAAAAAATTGCACGGTATATTATTTATAGAAGCAAGTTCCATTTAAAAAATCCGAATTCTGTTTTTTTTGTATGTTTTATATTTAATATTATTTTCTTTATATCTCTTATAAACAAGGCCGTTTTGGATTTTTATAAAATATTTTTGTTTTATTTTTGGCCGAGGAACCTCCTATTAGGCGATGTCCAATGTGTTTGAAACACCCTGTTTATGAAAATATATCTTAAGAGCAAAAGTAATGCTAAACTAGTCTACTTTGAGTTACTCTTCTGGAAAGTTTCTAAAAAAGGAACCACTTCGGTTCTGGTCCCGGGGTATAACGAACTGAGCCCACATAGTTCTTTTGACCCCTATGAACATGCAGATCACCTAAAACAAAGAAAAAAACAAAATCCCCAAAAAACCCAAATATTCAAAAAACTCAAAAAACCTATCTATGTTTCGGTGGCAAGTTGGCCACCATAGTTAAGATAAAAAAAAAAAAAAAATAAAAATAAGAAGTAAATTAAAAAAAAATGTTTTAAAAATTTAGGAAATTTTGATAGCTTTTTTTAATATTCAATAAGAGTGAGCAGGCTCAGTTTGCTATACTTCGGGACCAGGACCGAAGTGATACCATTTTTTTAAAACTTTTCAGGCGAGTAACAGATGAAAACTTATTGAAATATAAATCCGCCACAAAACTATATAACATTTAAATTAGTCTACTCAGATGTCCTGTAAAAGCGTTAGTATTTTAGGGTTTTACTTAAACATCTTATAGGCTCCTTAATCTTGCGACGTCCATATAGTCCATTTAAAACGCGTGTCCTGTGTGCCCAATTTTGCTGCAAGTGAAGACTGCCTTTAGAGTACGTTTTTTGGAATGTTAATTCCAAATTTCGGTGTCCCGCAGCTCGGAAATTCTGGCATCAACCTGATTGTGCTTTTATGGTGACGCCAGGGGAAAAGGTTTCCCCAAAATTAAAACCCACGAAAAAAACAGGGATATTTTCTTTGGTGCCAAAGAACATTTGGTTTTTTTATAAAAACAGCCCCAAAGAAGGGTGTTTTTTGCCCTTTTAGGAATGACGCTGGGGTTCAAAGGTTTTGGGATCTGGAAATTCGAAATCAGCGATCTCCAAAAAGTTAAAAAAAAACAACGCCTTGAAAGGGTGATTTTTTGCCCTTTTAGGGGTGACGCCGGGGTTCAAGGGTTTCGGTCCTAGGTCCTAAAAAAGCATTTTTTCATGTTTTTTTTAAAAAACCCTAAAAAAGGTGTTTTGGCATTTTTTCTATTTTTCATCTATCTAGGGCCGGGTTATTTTTTAAAATTAAATCATAAAAATACGTAAAAAAAAACTGAATATTATTTTCTAAAAAGGTCAATTTGACGTGATAGAGTATTTTTAAAGCTATTGACAATCGTTGGCAAAACGCTTTAATATAGAAAATTTTACAAAGGGGAGGGTTATTCCTAACAAACAATGGAATACTAATTTAAAATGCCAAGAAAAACAATAAATTAAAAAAAAAATAAATAGGACCTATAAAATGTTATTTTTAATGCAGGTTTATCATAGCAAGCAATAAAAGTATGATTTTAAGGGAAAAAAAATTTTTTAAGTTGAATTTGCTTTTTATTTTTTCTTGAAAGTTTAACCTCATTTTTTTATAATATAATCCTAAAAATTTGATAAAATAATTGGGGCAACAGTTAATCTTTTTTTTACTTTAACCCCTAACTAATTAATTATCTTTACATATTTCTTATATTATTTTAAACCCCCTTTTTAAAAAAAAAAAAGGTATTAAAAAAAAATCTACTAAAAATTTTTATTTTGCTAACCCATCATTCCCTTTTGTGAAATATAATTTTCAATTCTTTTTTGCCCGTACAAAATTAATAATTTTAAATTTTTTCTATAAATAAAGGGGTTTTAATTTTAAATTTTTTTTTCATTTAAAAAAAAAGCAATTA
>JAHBCN010017312.1:0-18493 GCA_019359885.1 Listronotus oregonensis
TTTTTTGGATAACTTAATATTTTTTCTTTTATTTTCCCAATAATTCAAATTTGATAAGTAGGCACTTTCAATTATTTCGATCGTTATATTTACAGCCTTCTATAAAAAAATAGATAGCTGTGATGTGAATCTAAAAATTCCTTGAACATTTTGTTAACTTTTTAAAAATAGAAATACCTTTTTTTGGAAGCTGTTTTTTTATTAGAAGTGATTACTATTACTTAAGAAACATAAAAATAAATTAATCCTATAAGATAATAAAGGTTTAACCATAAATTGCTACATTTGGAGTGTAACCAGTTTTAAGGGCCGAATTTTAGGGAAGGTTGTTCAGTTTTGAGGCTACCTCAAAGACGGGCGTCATAACGATAGATAAAATACATACATATAGACTGCTGATGCCGTACAGCCGAATTGACCCCAAGAGTGTGAGAGAACGCGGGTTTCTACATAAAGTGACTACTGATTCGTGATCAGCTCACCAAAAAAACCCCTAGCCGGCTGTCCAGAGTGTCCAGCCTTGCGTTTTTCTGCTAGTGGATAAAAAATACGCTCTCGAGTGCCGCGGACACGTCCAAAGAAGTGAATTAAATATTACAATAATAATAAGTATTTACAATAATAATGGTAATAATTTTCTATGATTTGAATGCCTACATAAGGCGCCCCCAGCACATACAACAAAGGTTAATTTTTGTGTTAAATAGGTTACATTTAGCACGCGTGTTAAATAGGTTTAATATTTAGCACGAGTCCAAGAATTCGTTGAGCACGAGTTTTAGTGGAATCCGCAAAGAAGTTAAAAAATTGCGGTAAAAGTTATTTCTCTTGAAAGGCACCATTACATAGATAAGAGATTTATATGCACCAATACGATTACAGAAATAAAATGCGCCACAAAAATGCGCGAGGATGGACAGCGCTTTATACGCAGAGATTATACGTTTGGATAAAATAGGGCTGGGATTCTGTAAAAATATAAGGAAATAGAATGTCAAAATAGGGATTACATGTCCTTGTTGCCCTTAAAGGTAACTCATAAGTTTGTCACTGTCTTGAAAGAGATAAAGAAAAGAAATGTCAAAAAAGTTGCTTACAGAATCGGGCCTTAGAGGTGACCAAAATCCGCGATGGGCTCAATAAGTAAAAAATTAGCAAAAGTTTCGCACTACGTGTATAGATATCCCGCTTTAATTTATGAGGATAATAAAGGATAGGAATACACTCAGTGTGCATGGTTTCACCAATGGTTTTCGCGATAAGTCAGTTGTCAAGAAGGCCAGTTTTGGCGGACTTTTTAATTTTCCAAATTTTAGATACTTTGTTTAAATGTGTTTTAATCCGTGTTAATTAGGCATTGATCACTTTTTTTAATGGAAAATGCTGAAAATTTTATTTTTATTTCTGTTTTGCTGTCAAAATTCAAAATGTACTTAGAATTATTAATTTTTGGTGAATAATATTCTAAATTTTCTTAATTGAAAAAGAACACTTTTTTAAACTGATAAAGTAAAACAATTTTAATGAGTAAAGCTAGATCAATAAATGCTACGTCAGAAAAATAATCTATTTGATACTGCTAATCCTTTGCATTAAAATTGTATAAAAAAGCATCAATTTTTATACGATTTCTCGTCATGTCTGGTAGTTTCCAGAAGTAAGTTCTAAAACCAGTGAGCGCCGGCGTGAACATCGCGCTTTTTGTGAAATCCCAGCGTTTGATTGGTCAAATTTTGGAACCTTCTGGAAGCCTCGTATGACCTGGTATAAATTCCGCCATTTGTAAAATTTCCTTCGATTTGATCATTGCAGTTGCCGTAGGTTACACGTAATTTAAGTTTATTCAAAAGTTTTGTCTGCAACTAGTTTAATAATTATATATTTAAGGTAAGACTATTTTTATTAAAAAATACTACTTATTCTTGTGTACCTTTTTACTGGTTTTTCTTTGTTGGATGTATTATTTTTGACGTCTTTTTAAGTTGAAACTTTTTAGCACGTGTCAGAGAATATAAAATCGATTTTTGGTGTGCCTTGCAGTACAAAGACATTTTAGTTCTTTAATTTTGATCCAGATTTTTATAGGTAACATATAATTTAATTTCCGACTGACAATAATTCTTTTTATGGTTATTCATCGTTGGGCGTGAAAAACCCTGGACTTTCAAGGTTACGAATGACGCTTAAAACGCTCGTGGCTAGTTTTATCACATCAATATTTTCCATTTCTAGTAACAGTAACATCTCGTCTATTTAAAACTAAAGATCTACTTTTGTTTAAATTCATATTAATTTCTTTAGGAACAATATAATCAAGGTTAGGTAGTTTCGAACCGATTAAGAGCGAATATATTGTTTAGTTTAAAATTTATCTCTGTAAGCTTTCTTTGTTCTTTCTAATAGATTTTCTGTCAAAGTAAACACGGGAAAAGTAAAAAATTTCACAATCATGATCCCTGTCTCAAACTTTGTACCTTTGAGTTTTTCATGCTTTTAAGCTTGATTTAGTGCTGGACCAACGGTCAGCGCTGACATCGGTCGAACGTAGCTATATCGATGAAAATGTATGCTATACACGAAGAGTCTAAACTTAGCACTGCAGTTGATCATGCATTGTCATTCATATAGACATTCGACTGATGTCAGTGGAGCACTAAATCCAGACTTAGTTGATATGGTTGGTTTTAACACTATTTGTGTCTTATAGCTTACATTTTAAAAATAATAATAAAAAGGAAAAATCGCATTATCCATATTATCACTTGTTGACTATTATTTGTTAATTTTATTTTGCTAACTTATTCCAGATAAAGAAAATAATTGTTACACATTAGGGTGTTTTTAAAAACACTACAGTGTATTGCATTTCTGGTATTCAAGGTTGCTAGGCATGGTTGGGTTATGGTGTTTGTTCCAACCCCACAAAAAATCCTTTGTTGTAAGGTCACGCCCAAACCCATACAAATAAACCACGGTGGTTGATGTGACTGGGCTTGCATGTAAGCGACAATAACTTTTTTTGGCAGGGTTGGAACAAACCTATAAGCTCAAACAAGTTTCCGGCTTCAGTGAACTTTAACTCCATTTTTAAACAGCAATATTTTGATATCTTTTTTTTCCCTTATTTGTTACACCATAATAAAACACATAGGGTTTGAAAAATAATTTTTTCACTCACATCATAAAATCAAATAAGTAAAATGTACTAAAGTAATATGGCCGACTAACATGAAAAAAAGTGAGAAAGAATACATAAAGAAAGAGATAATACAATGCCTTTTGTTGACTATTCCCTTGTTAAATATGCAATGATAATTTCAGCAAAAATTATTTATTTATTTTTTATAAATACATACTTACAGAGTAACAAACTTCAAATAGTATAAAAATATTTTTTATAATTTGTTATTTTTGAAGGTTATTTTATTTCCATTTACCAGAAATAAAGTTGTTTTTATAGAAGAAACTAGCCAGAACTTCCAGTAAGTTCCTGGTTAGTTTTCGTTAGGTTTTCCTCTTTAATTGTAAATTTTCTATAAAAGCGCCGACTAACAAAATAAAAAAAAAGTCTGATATCCTTATTTTTGGATTTTTTTATAGGCAAAAATAGGATGGACCTCACTTCCAGATAATTTTTTTCTGGAATTTCTGTATTATTATTTAATCCATAATGCTTTAAACTTAGATTTAAATCTTTTTTTTTTTGATCCGACAATGTTTTACTTAACTTAAAACATATTGTTTTTTCAACTTTTAATTTTATTTTTCTCTGCAAGAATGCATTTTTTCTGTTTTTTTTTCTTATTAAAATCTACTAAACAAAAGTGTTCTTTTTATCATTTATTTTTTTCAAATCCAATGGAGCTAAACAATATCGGATCCCAAGTTTCCTTTGTTTGTTAACTTTGAAAAACTCTTACAAAGTCACCTTTAATATTATTCATACATTTTTTTTGTTATTTAAGCAAAGTTTATTTCTTTCTTTAGTTAATATATAATGTTTTTATAATTGTGGTTAGTTTATTATTTTTGGTTACAGAAAATGGCAAAAGCACCAGCAGTAGGTATTGATCTTGGTACCACCTATTCCTGTGTAGGAGTATTCCAGCATGGAAAGGTGGAAATTATTGCCAATGACCAGGGTAACAGGACAACCCCTTCATATGTTGCCTTCACTGACACTGAGCGTCTTATTGGAGATGCTGCCAAAAACCAAGTTGCCATGAACCCAAACAACACAATTTTTGGTAAGAAACTTGGGTTTTTTATTACACAATACATATTAAAATATACAAAAGAATAATAAATTTTAAAAATATTACAATTAAAAGTGATGAGATTAAAATGTCATGCCAGACTGGAGTTTATGAGCATATAGCTTATGATTATTTTAATATCTGATTTTATTTAGGTAATTTTAACAGTTTTTGATTTATTGAAACTTACAGAATATAGTGGTATAACTACATATTAATATAAATGTTTTTGTCTAGATGCAAAACGTCTTATTGGTAGGCGTTTTGATGACCCTGCTGTACAGTCTGATATGAAACATTGGCCATTTGAAGTCATAAATGACAACACAAAACCAAAGTTAAAAGTAGATTATAAGGGTGAAACCAAAACCTTCTTCCCTGAAGAAATTAGTTCTATGGTGCTCACAAAAATGAAGGTAAAAGTTTAACTAATTTGTGAAAAATAATAGTATTTTTTGAAATTTGAAAATAAAACCTTTTTTATTTCATTCTTTGTGCTCAGTAAGTTGTTCATGTTTTTTTTTTCAGGAAACTGCAGAAGCCTATCTAGGTAAATCAGTTACAAATGCAGTAATTACTGTACCAGCTTATTTTAATGACTCACAACGTCAAGCAACCAAGGATTCTGGAACTATTGCTGGTCTTCAGGTTCTTAGAATCATTAATGAACCTACTGCTGCTGCCATTGCTTATGGTCTTGATAAAAAAGGTTAGAACAAAACACCACAAATTTTCAACTTAATAAAATAATAAGAAAATTATAATTTTATTAAAACTGTTTTTGATATCAATGGCACCTCATTTGTCTATTATAATTCTTTAAAATAAATTTTTGGGCAAACTTCTGATAAAAGAACCCCATTTAAAGCTATGTCCAAAGTGACTATTTTTAAATCTAATTATGATTTTATTGCATTGGTAAAAGTTTAAAATATGGTTAAAAATTATTTTTCTTTCTAGGACATGGAGAACGTAATGTCCTTATTTTTGACTTGGGTGGTGGTACTTTTGATGTATCCATCTTGACCATTGAAGATGGTATCTTTGAAGTAAAATCCACAGCTGGAGACACTCACTTGGGAGGTGAAGATTTTGATAACCGTATGGTTAACCACTTTGTACAAGAATTTAAACGCAAGTACAAAAAGGACCTTACCACAAACAAAAGGGCTTTGAGAAGACTGAGAACATCCTGTGAAAGGGCAAAGAGAACTCTTTCTTCATCTACCCAGGCTAGTATTGAGATTGATTCCCTATTTGAGGGTATTGACTTCTACACATCAATCACCCGTGCCCGTTTTGAAGAACTAAACGCCGATTTGTTCCGTTCTACTATGGAACCTGTCGAAAAGGCCATCCGTGATGCCAAGATGGACAAATCCCAAGTACATGACATCGTACTTGTTGGTGGATCCACCCGTATCCCCAAAGTTCAGAAGTTGCTTCAAGACTTCTTTAATGGAAAGGAATTAAACAAGTCCATTAACCCAGATGAGGCTGTTGCTTATGGAGCTGCAGTACAAGCTGCCATCTTGCATGGTGACAAGTCTGAGGAGGTATGTTAACTAAAGATTTTTGATTTAAGCAGTTTTGTGATTTATGAAATAATCAATTAAAAATTCCTTTTTTTTCAGGTGCAAGATCTGCTACTTCTTGACGTTACCCCCTTGTCTTTGGGTATTGAAACTGCTGGTGGTGTTATGACTGCCCTTATCAAGAGAAATACAACCATCCCAACCAAGCAAACTCAGACCTTTACTACTTACTCTGACAACCAACCTGGAGTACTTATTCAAGTAAGTTCAGTTAACTGTCAATTAATTGCACATTGTTTAGTTAAAAAAATATACATTATTTTTTGTCACTATTGATGGTGTCAAAATGTTACTAAAAATTATTTAAATGATGAAATTGAAATGTCAAGCCAGACTAGAGTTTATGAGCTACATTTATGATTATTTTCTTATCTGAAGTAAATTGCTGAATTATATAAGTACAATTTATTTTATCTACCACTTTTTAACAGATCTGTTTATTTTTGTAGGTATATGAGGGTGAACGTGCTATGACCCGTGACAACAATCTCCTTGGTAAATTTGAACTTACTGGAATCCCTCCAGCACCTCGTGGTGTCCCTCAAATTGAAGTAACTTTTGATATTGATGCTAACGGTATCCTAAATGTCACTGCCATTGAAAAATCGACTAACAAAGAAAACAAGATAACCATTACCAATGACAAGGGTCGCCTTAGTAAGGAGGACATTGAAAGAATGGTCAATGAGGCAGAGAAATACAGAAGTGAAGATGAGAAACAAAAGAATACAATTTCTGCTAAGAACGCTCTTGAATCCTACTGCTTTAACATCAAGAGCACTGTTGAAGATGACAAGATTAAGGACAAGATCAGTGACAGTGACAAGCAGACTGTCTTGGAAAAATGCAATGAAGTTATTGCTTGGTTGGATGCTAACCAACTTGCCGATAAGGAAGAATATGAACACAAACAGAAGGAATTGGAAGGAGTTTGCAACCCAATCATAACCAAGTTGTACCAGGGCGCTGGTGGTGCTCCAGGTGGCATGCCAGGAGGTTTTCCAGGAGGCGCTGGCGCCGCTCCAGGAGCAGCTGGTGCTGGAGGTGCTGGACCAACCATTGAAGAAGTTGATTAAATACCCAGTGAACCATTCCATAGTTTAACATTTTTATTTTTTCAGTATTTAAATTTTAATACCTGCAGACTCTGCTTTGGCATTCACTTTTGTTACTATTTTTTAAGTTTTTGTAACCAAAGAAAAAGATAAAACGTTCTAAAGTTTTGACCGCATTTCTGTTCCAATTTTGTTTAATAAATCAAATCCAAAAATATTAAGTGTTTTTCTGGGGCTTTACAAGAAAGTAGAAATACCTTTTATGTAAGCATTTACCTTCCTTGTTTTACTGTATATTTGTTTTGGAAAAAAAGGTTGCCAAATCTATCTGTTGCCCATGAGGTAGTTAATTTGATGTGATACTTATTTACATGACTAAAATAATAACTTATAAACAATAATCAAAATTAAACTATTAAAGTGGTAGCTCCATTTGTTATTCAGAAATAGTGTACTCCGTTTTACACTTTTTTTTTTTTTTGGAAATGCTCTTATCAAAGGTGTATTTAAGGATTAGGTGAGCACAAAAAGTGTAAAATAGTTAAACTATTTTGGAATAACAAACAGACCTGGTATTTTGCTTTATTACTAATTTATCAGATTTTAATGAGAAATAATGTATCTAATTACCAAAAAGTGTAGTGTTTCCTATCCCAGACAATGCCTAGACTTTCCTGTGGGATCTAATTAAATATAACCTTTAAATGCATCATATTAAAAACATTTATGCAAAATAAGGAGGAACAGATTAATAAATGGAATAAAATCCGGAGTGCATTTTAAATTCTAATATAATTGTGTCCTCGGGAACTAATTCAATTAATTTGCAAACTTCCAAAATATCCTTTTAATTTGCAGTTTTCAGATTTTTTTCCTATCTCCTAAAGCTTACTAGATAGCCATAGCGGATGGCAATAAGCCGGAAATCTACCTCCGCAAATTGTAGTCGAGTACAAAGTTGTAGGAAAATTGGCAGTAAATTTCTTACAACTTGTGGACAATTTGGCTACAAAAAGTTACGGTACAAATTATTGTACGGTTTTTGACTACAAGTTGCTGACAATTTCCATGCAATTTCCGGTGGTAGATTGTCAACAACTTGTAGGCAAACTTGACTCAGTAACGAATTGTCGTTAGTGTAAAATTGTTAACTCTGATGGTTACTTTTTGTTCACTTACACTAGCTATCGGCATGGCATACTAAATTTTAAGTAACTGCTTCCTCGAGAAGTAACCCATAATTTTGGTGAGTCAATGTAAAGTCGGTGGTAAAATGGGCGATTTTCGAACTCGAATACTTCAGAAACCACTTGACATAACTTGTCCAATTGTTTCACAGCTAATAAGAATAGTTAATGTGATTTTACATACCAAATCCCATACCTTTATGTGGAACGATAACGAAGTTATGATAGGGGCTTTGAGCATATACCTTCTAGAGGCAGCCTCTCGACCGGGCAACAAGCAGTATGTATTCCTCCCATCAATCAGCACGCAGAGCGTGGTATATACCCCTTCCCGTTGACTAATAAAGCACATGAAGCGAGAGAGAAAGGCTATACTGCAATTCTGTATTCTCTTCTGCACGGCCGAGCGGCAAGGCTGCCTCTAGAAGGTATATACTCAAGAAAGGGGGAAAAGTATGCTGAAACCTTCCGTTTATCACACTTTGTGCGTCAGGCAGTCAGGCCGAAACTTGGCTTGGCACACCACCTGGATTTCTCAGTTTAGAGACCCAAGGGAATTTCTCGAAATGAAATATTTGTTGGTTTAAATTGAAAATTGCAGTTTTATTATGTCTAATTTTATTGACAAATCCTGGTATATACATTAGATTTTTCAATTTTGCTATGAAGCATAGACGATTTTGCCACGTTTTGCTAGGTACTTTGGTTGGTCAGAAATAGTGATGGGATAATTCGAATTAAAATAATTGATAATCCGATTATTGCAAAAAACCGCTATCATGCGATTATTCAGATTTAATTTAAATTCGAAAATAAAATTTAAATCAAAAAAAATTAAATCTGAATAATCGCATGATAGCTTATTTCAATAATCGGATTATCGATTATTTTTAATTCGAATTATCCCATCACTATTTCTGACCAACCTCAGTGCTCAAGTAGCTATTCATTTAAAGATGGCAGATTTTTAGCTCTTGTTTTCTCTTGTCTAATAGTTTAGGTTATGTTAAAGTTTATAAATATTTTTATTGTTTTTACAAGTACTACGAAAAAATGTATTCAAGACTAGGAGACCACAGAATAGAAAAACCAAAAAAATCAAAAAAAGACAAGAAGCTTTCAAGGCTTATCAACCATTCTGATAGTGACACTGGAAATGAAAGTGAGCATGAACTTTCCTATTATGTGGAAGACAGGGTAAAACTAATGAAAGAAGTGTTAAAAATAATTAAACCAAAGAAAATTAAAAGCATGACGCCAGATTGTATGAAAGTAAGTGTTTGATTTAAATGGTAAAAGCACTGCAGTAGTAAAATTACCTTAAACTTTTAGTCTATTTCCCCCCAATTTATACTTATAAGTAGGTATAAAAAAATCAGTGGTGGTTTAATCGTTTAATATAGCATGTACATGTACATACTGTGTCATAGTTTATATTAACAAATTACATGCTAGCATACTACTGAAAATTAAATTTAAGTTTTCTATTATCAGGTTGGTAAAAACCAACGACCTGTGGTAAAAACCGACTTGTTATAAATAAAAGTTATAGAATATCCTATTTTAGAAAATGGAAGTTGAGGAAATAAACTCAATGCTTTTAGAAGAGTTACTAGGTATTTCAAATAAGAGGCTAAAGTATATTTTTGAAGGAAAAAACCTTGATGAAGAAAGCAGTACTGATGAAGAACAAGCTATTGATGTTATATCACTTGATGATATTAGTGACGATGATTTTGTGATAATTTCAGGTAAAAACTAATAGGTGTTATTAGTTATGTAATTTTTTATTTAGAAAAAGTATTAAAAAAAGTAAAAGTAAACATTTTACTAATACCTATTTTTAAATGTTTTATTTCCAGATGAGGAAACTGACAAGCATAGCAGAAAAAATAAACGCAAAAAAATAAAAGAAGAACCAAAAGAAAAATTGAAAAAGATTAAAAAAGAAAAACCTGACAAAAGAAACAAAGAAAAAACTTCTAAGGATAATAAACAAGACAAAGAAAAAGAAAAAACAACTCCTAAACGTAAAGAACCAATGGGAGAAGAAAATCTTATGAGTGTGTTAGAGTTACTAGAGCTTCAAGCTAGAGCTAGGGCAATAAGATCACAGTTAGACCTAGAAAGTAAGAGGAAAAAAGAGGAACAAGAGAGATTAGAGAAGGAAAAGGCTGAAAAAGCCCTGGCAAATAGCCAGGAAGATGATGAAGAAATTATTATAGAGATTCCAAAAGAAGTTGAAATTATTATATCTTCAAGTGATTCTGAAAATGAAGAAATCAAACAGAAATATAAGGATAAAGGTAACTGTTTACTTTAAAGCAAGTTTTTTTTGTAATAACAATGTTTAGTTTTAGTGTTTTTTAAAATACTTCAATAAAAAGTACATTACAGAGCATTGTTAAAAATACAAGGTCTGTACTCTGCACCTACATAAAAACACAGTTTGATTAAGAATTCTACTCCCTTTTTATTATTTATTGTAATGTAGAGATTCCAACTATAACTTTCCTTCCAATAATCATATTATTGGAATTATATTTTAATTATAAAAAAGCACCTTAAGGTTTCTTGCTGATCTTTATGTTTTAGAATCCTTAGATTATAAAAACATGGTTTGGTTTTCATTGCTTCCGACTAATGGTCTGTTGGCACCATAACTGAAGGTGATATTTCAAATTTTGTATATGTATAATTCTTAAGAAATTGTTTTTTAGTAATGCCTGATTGTGTTAATGAAAAAAATGATATCTTTAAATTAAATGTAAAATCCATAGAAAAAATAAGACATTTAAAATTAAAGGACTTTTCCTATAAAATAGAATATTAATTTGTGCAGCAAAACTAAAGTGGTATAACTTGTAATAAATGTACTTCTTAAACGTTGGCTTTTTTTATAAAATTTCATCCAAAAAGAAATATGTATGTTTATCTTTTTGTCAGGATTCAAGGATATATATCAAATGATTTTTTATAATATATATCAATACAAAAATGGTTTAAAAATTTTATATTATTAAGTAATTTTTGGCATTTGTTACTGTATTTCTACTTCCCAAATCTAGATGTCAGAAAAATTTTGTTACAAGTTAGTTTATTTTATTAGTTTTTACAAGAAAATAAGCATGCTTGATCTGACATTTTAAATTTTATGAGGTAAAGTAGTATTTAGCAAGATATAAAAAAGTTTATAAGAAAATGTTTAAGAATTTGTCAATACCGAATTTCATAACCATAGGCCTACTTTGATTTTTACGTTTTGTTTACCAATTAATTTTTTATTCATATATTATAATAAGTAAATAATTTAAACGTAAAAATCAAAGTAGGCCTATGGTTATGAAATTCGGTATTGGGCATAATTTTGCATTCTAAACAAGTTTTCTTATAAACTTTTTAAATCTTGCCTAGAAATACTACTTTACCTACTCATAAAATTTAAAAAATGCTTGTATCAAGGCATGCTTGATTTTAAAAAAATAAAAATATGCTAAATTTTATTTTTTAATCAAGCAGGGCTGGATGCCAAACGGTCAAATTTCAACTCCAAATTTTTTGTATAAAATTTACGAAAATTATGTTTATCTTTGGGATCAAGGATATATATCAAATGATTTTTTATAATATATATCAATACAAAAATGGTTTAAAAATTTTATATTATTAAGTAATTTTTGGCATTTGTTACTGTATTTCTACTTCCCAAATCTAGATGTCAGAAAAATTTTGTTACGAAAGTTAGTTTTTTTTTGTTTATTTTATTAGTTTTTACAAAGAAAATAATTGAAAATGTGCAGAAACGATTTTACTTTTGTATTGAGTATTTAAGAAGCATTAAATAACTTTTGTATTTATAGAATATAACTGTTTAATTTCATTTATCAAATGACAGAAATAATATATTTATTTATTAAAATGATCTTCATAGACATATGAAAACATTTATATTATGTCAACAAGCTATTGGTCGGAGTCCTTCAGTCTAAATATTATATAGGCATATTTTCTGAAGTAGTGGTTAAACTAAAAATTAAAAACCTCAATTCGATATGACATAGTAAAAGTAGTTTTAATGTGTTTAAGGTCTCGAGAGACCATCTTGCTCTGACTCAAAGGTAGAAATTTTTGTATGTGTCGGTACTGATGGGAGTAAAACACTTAATTAGCAACAAGGAGAAAAAAAATAGCAATAGATTAAAAACAACAAATGAACTTTAACAAAAACGCTCTAAAAAAAAAGAAACCAATCAGGCCAAAAATAAACTGTTTAAAAAAAATTGTCCCTAACTTTGATGCGGATCATTGTGGTTAGTTTTTAAATTTCTATTATCTAACTCATGGTCTCTAAATGGTATTTACAAATAAATAAATAATAAAAGAATAAAGAGCCAATTTTTTTTTAATTTTAGCTGGTAAAAATGGTGCAAGTTCAGAAGCATTAAACAATAATTTTAACGAACATACAAATGATTCATGTGCTCACAGTTGTAATGACTTTTCAGAAGGCTCTTCTGCCAACAGTTCCCAAGCTAATGACACCAGGAAAAAGGTAATTAATAGTAATGTCAAGGAAAAAAAGGCAGTGGATAATAAAGCAAATAATGATGAAAATGAGGAAGGAGAGATTAACAAAGAAGAAGGAGAAGTCTCTAAAAATGCGGAAAAAGAAGCTGAAAATGTGGATGTATCAACTGTACCGGTACCAACAGAAAGAAAAAAAGAAACTGATAGGAAGAAAAGAAAAAACAAAAAATTAAATGAAGATCGAATTAGCAATACTTCAGAGTCAGGCAGTGATAGTAGTGATAATTTACAAGTAGGTGTTATAAAGTTTTTATTTGTTATGGTTTATGTGTGCATTGAGATTGATACAGTCCGCCTTTGCAATTTTAGTTTAAAAAAAAATCTAAGTTCTGTACTCAACACTCACCTTTTAAAATAAAACAACAAAATATTTATAAATTAATAAAGGTGATAAATAAAAAATTATTGCATCTTTTTATTGGTGTTCTTTATTAACAATTTTATGTTTGTTTTTTAAAGAAGGGAAAAGATATGCTTGCTTTTATTTTATATTATCTGTATCCCTTTTACCTTGTAGATCCGTTCATAAACTGGCAATAAGTGTTTCTTTTTCGTTGAAATCATTTTGTAGAACCATTCTTGAGAGTTCAAAGAATGGACAGAACGGTTCTACAAGATAAAAGAAATACATTAATTAGGAAGTGTGAATTAATTGACAGTTTGGCCCAGCTTTTTGTCGCCAGCGACATCCTCTGGTGTTAAATTTAAATGCTCATTCTTAAAGCTGCGACGTGTCGCCAGCGACACCTCCTTCGCTGAATGGTAACGACTTCATATGATTTGGCGCTGAAACCATCTGTTCGGTGCGCACGTCACAGTCTTTTTATTTGAGTTTGGATTTGGTGTAAACAAACATATACACAACTTTATTTTATTTAATCTGTATTGTCTTTAACAAACCAGGAAGATACTTTGTACAGCCAAGATGATTGCATTATATCTTTGGTATGTATCTACATTAAACAGAGAGATATAACTTGTTTAGTTCACCTGACTAGTAAAAATCTCCAACAATAAAGTTTTACAAAGTAAGATAAGATAAAACTTCGTAGGGACCCGACACTTTACACATCAAAAAATTTCTAAAAATTAAATTATAAAGACAATTATAGAGACTGTCGTGGTCACACTTTTTAAAGTTGAAATAAATTCGTAGGGTCTCAATACTATGCACAGCAAAAAACTTCTAAAAACATTTATATATTATTTTAAGGAACACAAGACAAGAAACACATTTATATATTATTTTAAGGAAAATAAGATAATATTAAAGAAGGTATTCCAATCCTGCCATGCATGATGATGCGTCAAGCGGTCGCGCCGCCACGAGTGTGTCTGGTATTCTAACTGGCCTCTCTTTTGCCCGCAATAATAAAAAATAAGATGAAAATACTTTAGAGGCCAGTTAGTGGGCCAGACACACTCGTGGCGGCGCGATCGCTTGACACATTTCCCATCGTGCATTGCAGGATTGAAATACCTTCTTATCTATTATCTTACTTCAAGGACTAAGCAAAAACGCTTAGCCTATGTGATTAAAAGCGCAGTTGACAATAATTGACGTTCGTGTTACAGGAACTGACTAATCAGTAAGCGCATGTGCGGAGTGGAAATAATTTTCCAATAATAAATTACAATGGTTTTTTTTTATTTTATGGCAATATATAAAAATGAGGGTAACTGCGGCCTTTTTTTATTATTTTCCATTTAAAAACTTCCGACTCGCTCAGCTCCACTTTTTGACGTTTAGATCTTCCATGTCAGTTATTTATTCAGTCGCTCGATAAACCTCAAAACATACTTGGTTATGATTAAACCATCCATACAAGCTTAAATATTTCGGACAATAAATTTGTAATAACATATTTTTATTGCTTTTGATGGGTGTTTCCAAATTATGGTCAAGATCTTCCGTCTGTTTACCTACCTGCCTTTTCCTTGAATTAAAGTGTAAATTTCATAAGAGGCAGGGCGAAAATGCATTCCGTAATTTAGGATAAAAGGGATTTCGGACGAAACACTAACCGCCGCCTTTTTTTTAGTGTATAAAAAATAAATTTTTTAATTCTACCAAAGAATAGTCCGGGAATATGTTAAATGAATAAAAAGACACGAAAGTTGAATTGATGTTCGTTAGGTCTAATACCGCAAAAAATCACTGAAACTTAATCCTAAATGGTTTCTTTTAAATAGCTAGGTCACCCTAGTCAAGATAAAGTTTATTATGAGAAAAAAATTGTCATTTTATGCACTTTCCATAATTTTTATTTAAATATATCTTGTGTTTTTTAGAAATGCAATTTAACTACCAACATTATTTGAGTTTTCTTATATAGCTCATACTGTTTTTTTTTTCTAAGTATTTTTGGTAACAATATTTGCCCTAAAGCTTAAGTCGTATTTTTTGCAGGTAGTCATGCTCCGAGAAAAAAGGAAGAGAAATAAAGTTGAAAAATCTGGACCCACACATACAAACAATATTGACAATACCAAAAGCGTTGATTTTAAAAATGGATGTCACGAAAGTATCGAGAAGCAAAGCGATCACGAAAACAATAACAAAGATAAAAGTGGTAGGACTTGTGACATAAATGAGACTACAAACAATGTAAGTTGATAGTACAGAAACAACAAAAGAGGACAACATAAATAAAAATACAGATAATACCACAAAGAACAATGGCGAAGAATCTCAATCTCAAAATGAAAATGATAATTCTCAGCAAAGTAAAAGCAAAATTGAAGAAGCTATTGAAGAATTTATGAAAACTCAACCCTCTGCGCCTGATAAAACAGAAGAATTTAAAAAAATAGAAAAAGAAGTTGAAACTAATAAAAAAATGGCTAAACAAATCAAAGAAAAACGAATAAAGAATCTAAAGAATAAACTTCAAAGTTACAAAAAGGACATAGGAGAGAGCAGCGTTAACATTTTAGAAAATATTGTTATTAAATCTAGGGTTGACGACGACAAGAACAAAAACAGAGTTGCTGAGGATAATGATGATTTAGTTATCAACATTGATCAGGATGATATTGATTGTATTGTATGTGACTAGAAAAGTTTTTTAGTTTAGGAACTGAAAGAGTATTAATATATTTATTTAAAAAACCCAGATATTATTATTATTATTATGTTAAGAAAATTTAAAAAAATGTATAAAGAACAATGGTTTTATAGGTTGTCTAGTTATCATTTAATTTGCAGCTGCATTTAAATATAGTAGAATATTTCTAAGTAGTGCACTAATAACAACGTTTCTGCAACTTGTGCAGACATCTTAAAAATTATTTTTTCCTGTTCTGCAAATAAGTTCTATCAACCTTTAATTTTTAAGGAAGAGGAAAGGAAACTAAAGCAAGAACCTATTTGTCACAATCCTCCATTCAGTCGACTGTTATTTTATTTTTGGATCACTGAAATGCAGCTGGGTTTTAATTACTGTAATAACTTCGGAGCATGTAGTGGCACTAAGTGAAAATAAGTACCGTATTTGATTTTTATACCACGTTTTAGACTTATTTCAGAAATTAGGTTTATGTTTTTAAACAAACAAATTTAAGTCTTGTAGTAAAAATGCATCTTACTTCACTACTTTGAGAGTTAGAGTAATTAAGTAAAAACTAGTTTACACCAGAATTCATACCAAACTCCTAGTCCCAAATTACATTGACGATAACAAACGGTTTATTCACAAAAAAGTGTACACTATTTCTGGATAACAAACAGACCTTATATAAAATGAAATTTAAAGACGAGGGTCATTTTTGTAACACAGAGATGGTCCTTATCTTTAGACTCCATGAAATGTAGGTTAAGCACCATGTGTATAAATATTCCCTTGGAAGGATACTATAGTGTAAAGAGCAAATATAACACATCTTAATTATAATAATTTATTAAGTATAGTAATTTATATATATAACACATAACTGCATTTAGTGAAAGATGGGCAGTACAGAAGTGTAAAATAGCCGTTAACTTTTATATTAAACAGGAAACCAAAGAATTAACACAGAAAAATATTTTTATATTCTAATGAAAAAAGTATTATTACCTTTCCAATACAAGTTTGGTAACATGGACGAAATTACAGACTTTTTTGGCCATTCTTGAGACAGAAGTATTTTTGTTGATATTAAAGGCACTACTGTTCATAATCTATGATAATAATAGTAACAATGGTTACATAAAATACCAGGTCATTTACAATAAATTAGACAAAACTTAAAACTTTTAATTGAAAATTTACTTTTTTTATAACACCATAACCAGTTATTTAGAGGAAGCAAAAAACAATATTTTTTAAAACTGATGACAAAATGGGCCATTCCCTAGTATATATGTACATGTGTACCTAAAACTTAGATTTATGATTTTTTTTCGTAAGTGACAGGTTCTATTTAGCTTCACACACAAATACTTAAAAATATTTATAATGCATTAAAATTAGTTCACTGTATTTAAATTTATTTTCCTAAAGTTTTGCTGATTTCTTCCATAGCCAAATTAAAAATCGTTTGGGACTACTGAAGTCCTTAAAAAATATATTAATTTAACAATATTTTTTGCTTCGCTCCACTATGTAGCTAACTGATAAAGTCTAAGAAGTGTTTTAAATTCTAAACGATTTAAATCATGCTTATCGGACATAATGCCGATTTTAATGATTTTTTGCATAGTGGTTTTTTAGGAGCGCTGATCACGAATCTAAAGTCAGTTCGAAGTTGACTAACCTTAAAATTCTTCCTTCAAAAATGGGAACATACACTGATTAGGCACTTAAATATTACAGAAATACACTAAAATTTATAATGATATTATTATTGTTTATTTTTAGTAAAAATTACCTCAAATGAATGAAATGTTTGCCTAATCCACATTTCTTAAAAAATAATAAAAAACTGGAATTATTTGAGGTGATTTTTACTAAGAATAAGCAATAAAATATTGTAAATTTTAATGTATTTGTATAATGTGTTAGTGTCCAATCAGTGTATATTTCCATTTGATGGTAATCTGTTTCAAAAAGGAGGAATTTTGGAAAAATGTCCATTTTGAGGTTAGTCTACTTGGAGGCCTTATAACTCAAAAACCAGAAGTTTCCTGAAAAAACTAATTTTAGATTCGTTATCAGCGTCTCAAAAAAAACTCCAGTATGCAAAAAAATCATCAAAATCGGCGGCATCTCCGGTAAGTAAAATTTTTTAAAATTTATAATCCCTAAACTGACGGCAACATTGTAACTTGAAAGTATTTTTTCAATAAAATGAATTAAGCATTCCTTAGTTTACTTTATTATACAGCCAAAAAATTCTGTAAATAGCCCATAAAAATAAAGGGTATGTTACAGAAAACGTCGTATTATAATAAGTAGACAGAAATTACAAACTCCTAGAATTTCCTAAGATAAACAAATTTTCTTGAAAACGAAAAGATTCATCCGATCTAGAAATGGCTCAGCAACCTAGACAAATTTGTGTAGCTTTTTTTAATTTTGAAGCTTGAATATAATTTCGTGGTTTGAATAAAAACTAGTCAATAAAGCTCTGTTCGACGCACGCTTTTACTCTCTTTTCATACTCTCGTCGGTTTTCTTTGTATAGTTGTGCCGCCATTGAGTTCGCTGGTGAATTAGGGTTTGGATCACTAAGTAATGACTGTAAAAAAAACAATATTATTTTATCAACACATGAAAATGTTTAGGTGCAACAACAAGCATTAGTGTTCTGTTCAGATATTTTAAACTTGATGTGAGTTACTTTAAGAAATAACTTTTACAAGTTTATTTACAACTCTCCTAATAATTTTT
>JAHBCN010017313.1:0-18530 GCA_019359885.1 Listronotus oregonensis
TAATTTTTAAAAAATATATATTATTAAAAATAAAAAAATATATTTATTAAATTATATATATATATATATATATATATATATATATATATATATATATATATATATATATTATATAAATATATAACCCCGTTAGGTGTTTTAAAAGTTCGGGAAAAACCCAAAAATGAACTTTTTAAAAAATTTGGCATACGCCACAATGGGGTTAATTATTTTAAAAAAAAATTTTGGCCAGTTCAGGTTGCCGGATTGAAAAAAATTCAATTTTAAATTATATTTTATTACATATTTGGATCCTACAAAAATTTTCTAAGTTTTTTTTGGTAACTCCCCCTATGCCTATCCCCCCGTTTTTGAGATAAAAATTTAAATTTTTTTTTTAGAAACAACCCATGTAAAAAAGGGTTTTTTTTTCCCGGGAAAACTGGATATTAGTTTTTTTTTTCAAAGCATGCCCCCAAAAAGATCTACATCTAAAATTTTAAAGGCGAAAAAAAAATATTTTAATTTAATTTTATTATTTTTTATATATTATTATAAATTATTTAAAATAAATATTTTTAAAAAAAAAAAAAAAAAAAAAAAAAAAAAAAAGAAATAAAAAAAATAATATATATAATATATATATATATATATATATATATATATATATATATATATTTTTTTTTATATATATATATTATATATATATTCATCATAATATATTTTAATAACTTCATTGATTTGGGCCGAAATGGGCGGTTTAAAAGCAGGCCAGATTTGCGCTTGGGCTGAGATGGGCAAAATTTATGCGCCATACCTCATCCTCCGGGCTGAGATAAGTAACGCTCATATCGATACCCACTGAATATCGATATTCTATATTATTTTTGATATATAAAACTTACTTTAACGCAGCAATTTGTTAAAAATGTAATCGCTTGTCTTAAAACATGCATCGTCGTTATTTAATCTTAATGGTTGAAAATTTACATGTTTGGCCCATTCAACCGAGACCCCTCCAATTACGTCATTATTTCTTACACTTTTAGATATTTAAATCGAGTTATATGACAATAAATCAGATTCACCGAGCTCGAAACGTTTCGTCGCCCGAGGCCACGTGGTTTAGTTTAAAACAGGTTGACCATAAGAACAAGATCTTTTATCTGGGATTACCCCAGGTCAAAACTGAAGACTGGTAGTTTTCCCTTACGACTTTTAGAGATAATTATGGGTGTGGGCTGATGTAGAGGAGTGAAAAAACTGTTCTGAAATTATGCGAAATTGTCGGATTTGCTTTTGCGGCTATAAACACGGTTAATTTTTATATTCGTTAAAAACTGGTTATATGCTAATGCGTATATTTTTTTAAGGTTAAAAACTTTGTTTTTTTTCCGATGGCTGTAAAAAGAATCCTTTTGATTCCGTTATAAAAGTACATATCTCAGAATATACCTATTTCAGCATTAAACTTACTTATGGGAAATTTGCAATATATATATATATATATATATATATATATATATATATATATATATATATATATATATATATATATATATATATATATATATATAAAAAAAAAATATATTACGTACACATATATATCTACACACGAACACACCCTTAAGTGGCAGATAACACACACACACAAACACCTGAATCTTATTAACCTTAGGTGACAGATAAGGTTACAAAACACCAAATTTCACTTTTACACTATCTACCAGTTAATATTACATCCGTGCATACATCGCAACGGGATAACTTGTCTGACTTTAAACTGCGGCTTGGAGAAAACATGACCTTAGATCTAGGTATTCGCACAATCGGAAGGATTTTGTTGAAAAAAACAATAAACAAATAAATAAATATCGTCAGATTTACTATTTACAATAATCGTTATATGTGATGGGGGTGGTGAACTTTTGTGTTTCCTGTGTTTTAATTATGTGTAAAGATTTTTAAAGTTTTTTTAGAGATTTTTAATTTGTAATATGAAGTTCTCTTCTGTGGCACTAGTCATTTTCTATTAACATGTTAGCGGTAAGTTTTAATATGTTAAGTCTTTTATCTCATGTAACCAGGGTTTTTATAACATATTGCAGCCTTGAAAAAGGAAATGAATTTTCCGAAAGCTCGGGACTGCTAAAAAGTGTTTAACTTTTAATAAAGCATTAAGACCAAATCCCTAATAACCTTCCAGTTTTTCGACCAAAAATTCTTTCTTGATAAAAAGTTCTGCATCTCGAAAAAATGTAGTCTACGAGGAGAATTTTTGATTTTTTTATACAGGGCACCCAAAAAATAAAAAAACATGAAATACCATCAAGAATAAACTAACTTTACTTATCGTTTTAAAGTACAGTGGTAAATAAAAAAAGGTTTTAAATCCTATTCAATGCTTACATAAGAAACGTATTAAACAAAAACATTGCACAACAAAAAGAACTATTATTTATTCAAATACGCCTCCCCCGTGTTCGACGCATTTTCAACGTCTCAACGTCTAATGTGATCGGGATGTCTATCGTGGACATACTGTATATATATATATATATATATATATTTTTATATATATATATATATATATATATATATATATATATATATATTTTATATATATATATATATATATATATATATAAATTAAAATTTTTTTATAAAATTTACAGGATGTCCCAACGAACCGACGCGGTTGATTTCTCAAAACTTAGCAACGGAAAATTTTGAAAATTTGGGAAATTTACTAATATCGATGAGAGCAACTCGTCTAAAATATTTTCAAGATGGTGGCACTTCCAGTTGTACCGGAAGTCGAGCTAACTTCCTTATTTTTAATAAACACTATATATTATTGCATTTTTGTATTCCCTAGAAAATTCTAGATATATTTCTTGTATAATATCTATACCTAAGTCAACCGTTTTCGACATATCTTGAATTTTATGTCAAAAAACGTTTGCAAACCCCAAAATAAGGAAATTTTTTTATACGGCATACTCTATTATTTAATTTGAGTTAAATTCCTTGTAAAAGAGGCCCAATTTTGTATATTGATGGATATTTTGGGTGTAAATTAATACAGGGTGACTAAAAATAAAAAAAAAATAAAAAAAAAAGTCAATTTTTTTTAAAAGAAAACCCCCCCATTTTTTTTTTTATCGTATTAAATTTAAAAAAAAGGTAACTTTGTATTTGGGGTCTATTTAAAAAAAATAAGTTTTCCAAATAATTGACAATTTAACATTTTGTATTGTAAAAGTGCTATACGGCTCTTTAATTTTGTTATTAGTGGGCCATGACGGTGGGTCGCGGCAAAAAAAAAAAAAATCGGACGCAAAAACGTCACTATTTAGATTTGACAATTATTAGTTGTTATTAGATATCAGTTATGCCGGGTTGTTTAAACTACACGCACGAAGATTATTTAAGTTAATTAAATATAGATAATCTTAGTGTGTGCCTCAAGATTCCATTAGAGCAGCTACTCATGAAGAACTTTTTCTAAGATGCAAAAAAATGTTTAAAGGGTGAAGGGGGTTTTTTTAACTAAAATAATTTTTTTTAAATGCATGGTTATTCATAAATATTTTTTTGTTTTGCTTTAACAGTGCCGTAATTATTACATTCACCAGAAATTAACAAATTTATAGATATGTATATATATATATATATATATATATATATATATATATATATATATATATATATATATATATATATATATATATATAAAATAAATTTTATTTTATTAATAGTGATGAGCGAGACCGGTTTTTTGGGGTTTGGTCTTGGTCTTGCAGCAAGACCAAAAGGGGTATAAAGCCCAAAGCCCAAAGACCAAGACCGAGGTGGCAAGACTACACAAGACCAAGCCGACCTGCAAGACTCTTACTTTGCAACTTTTTTGATATTGTAATATTTCATTGTTATATTTAATATACAAAGGCATTTCATACAGAGTAAAGAGCCCTTAAATAAAATAATAATTAAATCGATCACTTTGTTCTTTTAGTTCTATAGTTCTTTAACAACGATAACAATTTTAAATTTAATAACATTTTTCAAAAATAATGAGATGGTGACTCAATGGTCCGACAAAGCAACATCTCCGAAATCGTTTAGGACAGGAAAAACTAGGAGTACAAGAGTTAGGGGCTGAATATTATTTATAATTTTAATGTTTTTTTTTCAATTAGCTATCAAGTGATGCCACGTACAGGGTGGATAAAAATCCAAAACCCCAGAAATACATTATTTTTTTTTTTACACTAAAAAGAACTGTATAAAAAATATATTTGCGGTATTCTTTAGACAAAAACTCAAAACCGAAAAAAATTTTTAAAAACCATCTACGTCGACATTGTTCCTATAAACAACAATTTCCAGCATAATATACAGGGGGGCGATTTTTTCTAAATTGTTTTTTCGCCATAAATTTTTTTATTTTAGGGGAAAATAAAAAAAGGGATTTTTCTTGGTGGCAGTGGATTAAAAAAAATTCTGGTAAAAAAATATTTTTACATTGTATGCCCTTTTTTTCTATAATTTTTGTATGTTTAAATTTTCACTATAATGGACATTTAGGAGATATGGCTTTTCACACTAGGGCCCCCTTTATCTGCAGATTGTTTATAAAGTATTTCTACAAACATTGTACGACAAATTCTTAACCAATTTTAAAAGGGAAAAAGTTCATATAAACTATAAAATTTTTTTTAAAAACTTTTTTTTTTTTAAACAGAAACCAATGATTAAAAACCCCAATTATTTTTACATATATTTCACGTCTGGTTGAAATTAAAATCTTTTTTTTTTCTCCCAGTAAACAGTTTTGTATTTGCTTTAATTTTATCTGCTTCTTCAAAGAAAATTTATATAATTCTTATCTCTAAAAGTTTCTATACCCCAAATGTATAAAAAAAAAGGTTTGTCCCCAAATTTTAACCAAAAAAGAGTGCTATAAAGGGGGGGTTTTCGCAAAAGCTGAGTAGGCTGAACCTAGGGGGCAAATATTATGGGCGGCAAATTTACGATTAATTTTTTAAAAAATGTAATGGTAAATTAATATATTTTTAATATTTTTTGAATAGATAAAAAAAAACCCAAAATTTGTTTGTTTTAAAAATTTGAATTAATTTTCTGTATGTTTTCTTTTGTTAAATTTGTTTAATAATGTTTTATAAGAATTACTAGTGTAGTTTAAAAAAAAAAATTGACATAGTAGGGCGGCAAAAATGTATAAGCCTACGGAAAAAAATTAAACCGGCCCGGCGCTATAAATAAATAAACGCCTTCATTAAAAATATGCTTTTTTTAACAAATAATTTAAACTTACGTTTAAGATTAAAACTGGTATATTTTTTAAAAATTTAAACAAAAAATATAGTCCCCTCTTGATTTATATTTAAGTATTAAAAAAAAATATTTTATTCAAGATTGCTTAGTTTAAATTATTACTACCAAAAAAATTTTCCAAAAAACAAGGAAAACCGCAAGACTCTTAAAGACCAAACCAAAACCAAGACCGGGTGGTGCAAGACCAAGACCAAGACCAAAACCCACTTTTTTGGTTGCAAGACCAAGACCAAGACCAAGACACCGGGGGTTGGCTTGGTCTTTTTTGCTCATCACTATATATTAATAATAATATAAAGAATATTATTAAAAATAGGTGGAGCCACACATCTAAACAATTACCAAATGATCTATGTATAATACGCATTTCGGATGATATATTTTAACTTTCTGACATTTAATTTTAAAACGAAATTAAACTAGTCAAAAAAGATAAAATAAAATAAAAGACTCAAATCAAATCCTTTTGTGATAATATTCCACAACTATTGGCGCCAGTGGAGTAGGCTTAAAGTTCGACTTAGTTTTGTTATTGTTAAATTTATATTTAAGTGTCTGTGTTTACCAACGGATAAAAATATTTATTAATTTAAATTTTCTAATCTCTTAATTCCGTAGACATAAAAGATAATTTATTATATAATGTTGGAGTAATTTTAATTATCATTTTATATAATAAATATATTCATTTTGTTTAACACATAGTTAAACGGATTGAAGAGAAAGGTATTAAAATTTTGAGAAAAATGTTTTGCTTTATAAAAAAAAGATATGGAATAACAGATATAAGACCTAATCAAAATAAAAACAATGGCTGTGCTGGCACCAAACTCAAAAGAATTTTAGGCTCCTAATTTGTTTCGTACCTATTTTTGATTTCGTTTTTGTTGGTTAATCTAGTTTATATAAATGTTGCTGCTGTAAGAGATTGTGTTGCAGAAGATCAAAATTTATCAATTTCTTGTCGTGCTCAAGAGGTATTTAAAAAAACAACAACTTGGCGAATTTTGCAAAATGATTTAAATTTACACCCATATAAGATTGTTCTGACCCAAGAACTTAAGCCACTAGACCATCGTTGGCGCCGCGCATTTGCTGCTTGGAGTTTAGAACGACTTAAACGGGACCACAATTTTGCCGAAAAAATGATCTTTTTAAATAAAGCTCATTTTTGATTAAGTGGATACGTAAATAAGGAAACTTGCCGTTTCTGGTGTGGAAACAATCCACAACAGATTCACGAGAAGCCTTTCCATCCCCTAAAGGTAACTGTATGGTGTGGTTTATGGCATGGTTTTCAAAATGAGGGTGGAGATTCCGTTACAGTGAATGGTTAACGATATCGACAGATGTTGACAAATTTTTTATGGCCAAATTTGGATGCGCTTGATTTAGAAGATATGTGGGTCCAGCAAGACCCCGCTACATGTCACATTGCTCATGAAACTGTTGCCATACTGCAAGAAAAGTTTAGTGAAAGGATAATTTCAAGAAATGCAAATGTTGCCTGGCCACCAAGAAGCTGTGATTTAACTACTTTAGATTACTTTTTGTGAGGTTATTTAAAATCTAAGGCTTATGCAAACAGGCACAAACCCTTGATGCTTTGAGATTGAACAGCGCTGCATTATGAGATTACGCCCGATTTATTGCACAAAGTCTTCGAAAATTGGATTCGTCGAACTTTCTCGTGTACACGAAGCCGAGGTGGACATTTAAACGACGTGCTATTCAAAATATAAATGTTATCGATTGCACTTCAAGATAATATAAAAAGTGTGGTTATATCTGAAATCATGTATATTTTATTTAATTTTAAAATCATATCGTTCTTATTGGAAAACCCTTTATAAATAAATTTATAATTAAAACAATATTTTCAAAACAAGCTTTTATTTACGTGTTCTAAAAAGAAGAGAATGAACTTTAAATTAAATCAAATTCATTAATTTATTACATTACACAATTTATATGATATAAAAGCTTGTCGCGAGATTTACCTGCAGAGATAAACAAGAATACAATACGTAACTTGACCTTGACATAAGTATTTCTTAAAAAAATCCTTTTTTTATAAAATAAGTAAATCTTTTATATCATATAATTTGTGTAATGTAGTAAATTGGTGGGTTTGATTTAATTTTAGTACCTCCATGTAAATAAAAGCATTTAAAATTTTTTTACTTCTAAATTATTTTTGCTTTTTTCGTTATCGCTGGATATGTTTCCTTGAAGGTGTTAGACAATGTAATGGTTTCAATAACACTAGAATCTTGGACTTCCATTGTCTTTATTTGTTAATTGTTACACAACGTTTCGGTTAGTGATGTATCTCCAACCGTTTTCAAGTGATAATTAAAAACTATTCCTAAAAGCTACGACTTATATACTATCCCTTGTTCACCGAAGCTTGACCGACTTTTCACGGTTCAGCAACGGCTGCCAGATGTTCGAAATATCGATGCTAGGCTTGCTAAATACATTTTTGTTGTTTAAAATTATTACAGCTTCTTTAAATTTTCTTTTCTTCCAGTGGGTTTTTATAAATAGTTTTTGCTTCCGACCATTGTATGCGGTGTTGTTTTGACCAAGCGTGTTCGGCAATCCCTGACTTCGACGTTTCACCTCGTTCCGTATGTTTTTTGTGTTCTTTAACTCTAACTTCAAGTGGTCTCTTTGTTGATGTATACCTCACCACATTCACAGGGAATTTGGTAGATACAGTCCTTATTTGAAACATTGTTGTCTGTAGTCTGTAGTTATGGATGCAATCACTTGCGATCAAAAAATAGATGAAGTTCTTCGAAAGGGTAAATACAGATCTCTTGATCAAGATCCAACAGCATTCAAAGAGAACAAAATTTACAGGACCTTAAGGAAATACAAAAACTTTTTGACCGATGAAACAAGAAAACTTTAATTCCACATAACAGTAAACCTCCTCATCTTTATGGACTACCGAAGATACACAAGGACAATACACCCTTAAGGCCCATCACCAGTTCTAGAAACGCACCCACGATTGCACTGGCAAAACACCTTTTAGACCTAATTAAACCACTGGTCACTTTGTTGACATTCTCAAAAATGTAGAAATTGGACCAGACCATATTTTTGTTAGTTTTGATGTGGAAAGTCTATACACAAACGTACCAGTAGAAGAATCGTTAAGCATTATCCGAGCCAAGCTTAAAGAAGATAAAACACTAGTAGAACGCACCACCCTGCCGCTGGATGGAGTGATGGAGTTGTTGGAGCTTTGCCTCCGTAGTTCTTATTTTCAGGTGAAAGATGAGTTCTACGCGCAAGATGATCCCATGGGTTCATCGCTCTCCCCAGTGGTAGCAAATATCTATATGGAATGGTTTGAGGAACATGCAATTAAAACTGCACTAATTAAACCAAAAGTTTGGCTAAGATATGTTGACGATACTTTTATTATATGGACAGGTAATGACGAAAAACTTGAAGGTTTCTTAAAACATCTTAATTGCCTCCGACCTTGTATTAAATTCACAATGGAGAAGGAGCAAAACTCGGCCCTACCTTTCCTCGACGTTCTAGTTAAACGAAATAATGGTCATATTCAAACCTCGGTATACAGAAAGCCTACCCACACTGGACAATTTTTTACACCAGAATTTAACCACTCTAACGAAACCAAACAGGGGGTTATACGTACTTTATATAATCGTGCAGTGACCTTATGTAACAGTAGGGAATCACTGCAAGAGGAAATGGATAAAATAACTAGGGATCTTAAGCAGAACGGATACAGTAAGAGGCTAATAAAGGAAACAATCGAAAAATATCAAAATACGACAAGAAACTCTAATTTGAACCAAGACCAGACTGACCAAATATTTATGACAATTCCATATATTAAAGGAACTTCGGAAAAGATTCGCAGAATCGCGAGTAAGTATAATATTAAAACGGCGTTTAAATCCCAAATTACTCTAAGAAGTATTCTTACTAAGACGAGGCCAGACAACAATGTTTCAAATAAGGACTGTATCTACCAAATTCCCTGTGAATGTGGTGAGGTATACATCGGGGAAACAAAGAGACCACTTGAAGTTAGAGTTAAAGAACACAAAAAACATACGGAACGAGGTGAAATGTCGAAGTCAGGGATTGCCGAACACGTTTGGTCAAAACAACACCGCATACAATGGTCGGAAGCAAAAACTATTTATAAAGAAACCCACTGGAAGAAAAGAAAATTCAAAGAAGCTGTAATAATTTTAAACAACAAAAATGTATTTAGCAAGCCTAGCATCGATATTTCGAACATCTGGCAGCCGTTCTGAACCGTGAAAAGTCGGTCAAGCTTCGGTGAACAAGGGATAGTATATAAGTCGTAGCTTTTAGAATAGTTTTTAGTTATCACTTGAAAACGGTTGGAGATACATCACTAACCGAAACGTTGTGTAACAATTAACAAATAAAGACAATGGAAGTCCAAGATTCTAGTGTTATTGAAATCGCTGGATATGTTCCTAACTCTGGTAGTAAATAGTAAAATGCTATTAAGATCTTAAAATGTTTTATCGCCAGCAGTTGCTATATTGAATTTAGAATGATGTCATTTTATTTTATCGTATTCTTCTCAACATACACTTTCATTTGGTATGGTAGTGCATAGAAAATAACTAGTCTGCCATCTTGGGCGGTCCGCCATATTGCTTGTAGAATGACGTCACCTAGCTAACCAATCGGTTGAGAATAACTGCCTAAAAATTAAGGTCCAAGATTTTTTGAAGTTGTTCTAGTAATTATTTTTTATTTTGACGTACTCGTCTAAAATTGTTTGCAACTAGTAAATATTTTTAATATTTTTTCTACGCACAGAAATATTATAAAAAATGTCATTGTCTTGGGCTTTAAAATTTAAATACTCAATAAAGAATTATAAAATATTTATGCTGTAGCAAGTATTTATTTGTAAACAAGGTTTATTTTGGTTTACATTCGAAAATAAATTACCTGACTTCTGTCACAATTCTGATAGAATACTTAAATGTAATTACAAAAATAAATCCTTGTAAAACAATAGGTTTCAAGAGCGAGTGTCACAAAAAATAAATTGTTATATATCAACAAGTTAATTATATCTTATTAAGATTAAAATAATTAATAGATTAAAAATATAATAACTGTTTATAATATATCGAAAGCTATTTATAAATTATATCATAAAACTAAAAACACAAAAAAATTTGAGACACAAAGAGGCCGAAATTTTTGAATAGGAACTTAGCCCTTATTTTACATAAGTGTTTTTGGTATGATCTAATTTATTTAAAAAACATATATTTTACCAAAATATTCTAATGTGTCACAATGACAACGTTTTTTATGGATTAATGATCACTTTAGGACGCCCCTGGACCGGTCCACATAAATGCCTTCACTTTTAATTAAGTGTCAGAGGTACAAATGATTTAGGTTTGCGCCCCGTGGTCCCGTTTCGAATCGGGGCTTTTCGGTCGTTTTTTTTATTCCGGCGCCCCAAACACGTTTAATTTGGTTCCGCAGCGTTGCCAAGTCAAACTAAAAGAAAAATATATCTTGAAAATTTTAAAAGTAGTTGTTTCATGTTTTAATGATGTTATGGTACATATTTATGACATGTTGAAAATACTCGTAATTTTTTTTAAAGTTAAGTTAAATTTTCACGCTTACAAAACTTTTATATTTAAAGCCATTAAAAAGTACCTATGTAGGAACGATCTAAGTTCGGCCTGACTCACGCAGTGCGTATATTACACGAAAGGTTTCAGCATATTTTCCCCCTATCATCACTTCGTTATCATTCCACATAAGATTATGTGGTTTGGTATGTGAATTCACATAAAACCCGACACTTTCTGTGTCAAGGGAAACTCAGTTAATTGAAAGGTAAGCAATTAATTTAAACAAATCTTTCCTAAAAATTTATTCGTAATCGTTAATTCTATTCGGACTGCTTAAAATTGTACAGTATTATTTTTATAACCAGCTCACAACGATAACGTAGAGAGAGTCTTTTCGCTTTCTTCAAAGACCTAAGTTGGTCCGAAAGAAATTTTAGAAAAAAAATTAAAGGACTATAAAATAAAAAAACAACTAATCTCGCCTAAATTTAAATTTATAAGGTTTTAAGTATCTATAAGTTATATATAAGGAAAATAGATGACAAGCTGTTCAAACCAATAGAATATGAATTGTTTTTATTCTCATTATTAAAAAAATGTAAAATTGTCATTTTGAGTATTTTTTGCCATGGAATATGAGAAAATACTTTAAGAAAATAGGTTGAATTAAAACAAAAGATAATAAATAAAATGACCTTTTTTTTAAAGAGACCCATTATTGTTTGATTGATACATTTTAATAAAAAAACCTTGTATTTATTTTTAGTAACTACTGAATTACTTTTATTTTATAGGTTTTTTTATTTTATATTTAAATTGCAAATTTCTTATATAAATTAAATTGTTCCTAAAAATAGATATAAAATTATTTTTTCTACAAACGTCAGTAAATCCGTCATTACTCGAGGGCGAAAAAAAAATGTTATTATAGCAACATACATACAAAGAAACAACAAAACAAGCGTCAACAACTCAATCTTTATAAAGCTAAAAACAAAACTAAAATTTTTATTTATTACTCAATTGGACAAATTGGTTATTATTTAATTAAACTTACTTAATAACTGCTTATCAATACGGAATTAAAACGCAATTGGAGACGCAATTAAAAAAATATATATTGTTGACAGTGTCCACTGACAGCTTTATATTGTATTAGTATAGCAACTATTCACCGACACCAGTCTAAGCCGCCTTGCGAACACACTTATCTTTAATAATTAAATAATTAATAATTTGTCGACGTTTAAAAAAAACAGCATATTTTATTTGGAGGAAAAGTTACTCTTCATGACTTGCTCTCTATTACCAGCCTCACTCCGTTCGCCTGTTTAATTCGAGCGCGCCATGAAAATTATCCCTTTTCCTCCATATGAAATAATATATTATTTATTGAAACTAAAAAGTGTTAAAAATATACAGGGTGTTCCTTAATGATATGCGAATTTTTAAAGGTATGAATCTACATAAAAAATGAATGATAGTATGCCTTATAAACTATGGCCCAGTTCCGTTAGGAAAATACGGGGTGTTAAACTTTTAGGAAGAAAAAGGGAAATTAATTAATATTTTCGAAACCCCTAGAGATATCTCAGTGATATTTAACACGTAGCTACAGTTGATGAAAAGGCATATTTTTCAATACAAAAACAATTTTCAGCTGCGTACGGGTAATGACTTCGATATTTTTGAAGAAAAAAATGGTACGCCAATGGTTTTTTTTCCAAAAAATTTTTTTTTTTGAATTTACCGTTTATTTTGAAACATAAGAGCTCTCTTGAATTGTTTTCCTGCGATGCATCGTTTTTAAGAAAAAAATAAAAACTTGCCCATTAATACGAAAAAATAAACATATAACAGGTTGACATGTGCATGTAATGAACAACTTACATGCATGTATATTAAGTGAAGGGAGCCATTTCCAATAATTTTTGTAATAATTACTCAATTTTAGTTGTAATGTTTTGTTAATGTTGTATGTTGTAAGTGTAAGTTTCCTAACGGAACATTTTTGGACCATAGTTTGCAGGGCATACTATCATTAATTTTTCATGTAGATTCACACCCTTAAATATTCGCATATTATTAAGGAACACCCTGTATATATTCTCTCAGGTTTTCTTCAGAATTTTACGGAAAAAATAAACAGCTAGCTTAATTACATTGTTTTTAATAGGAGGAAAGTCACAAATGTAATGTTCAGTAAAATTATTAAAAATATTTTAAAAGTGAAAATTGGATTTTTAGCACAAAATAATCAAATTGGCAACATCCAATTATCCTTCAAAGCTGCATCTTATCGAATTTATCCTTTTTTACTTGTAACGTGTAACCTAATCCATCGCGTCAAAGAAGACCGGATGCATTCGTTTAGAAAAACAAGAAACCCCGGCCAATTCCCGTAAAGATCAGAAGGAGCACATGAAGAGATAAAACCTGTGCATGCATGGTGTGGTGTGGTGCTCGAAATGATTTTTATGGTCTGCTGCAATCGTTACCACCCTGTGTGAGTTTAAAGGTCTGACTAATTTTACACAGATTATTTTAAGGATTCTCATTTCTCAAATTTGCACACTGTGCATTTTATGCAATATTTTTAAGTATAGAAATATTATAAACTGAATCCTTGTCTTAAAAATGCATTTCTCTTACGAGAGGTGCGTTTACATAAAGGGTTCTTCATTATGCATTATCGTCTGATAAAAAAAACACGATTTTATGTTTTAAAATACTTCCATATAATCTCTCAGCGCTTTCATTTACTTGTTCCAGTTGTGTTTTAGTCTATGGATTCCAAACCTGAAGTGAGAATCCATCCAGAAGACTGTCGAAAAATGCTTCCCCAGCTGCTATTACCTCTTCGTTCAATGGAAATCGTTTTCACGCATAAATTGTTTGAGATGTGAGAACAGCCAGAAGTCGGAGGAAGCTAAATCTGGCGAATAGGGATGTTGCATCAATTCGTACTTTATTTCACTGATTTTTCTCATGTTTTTAGAGCTGTGCAAAAGGATGCGTTGTCTTGATGAAAAACTATTTTATTTTTTTTTTTTAATCCTTTTTTACAAATTTTTATAACCAGCTGATCCAAAAGGTCACTGAGAGTATTGTTCTACCAGTTTGGAGGTAATATATGAACAAAATTTTCATTTTCGTCTAAAAAAACTTTTGCTAACACCTTCTGGTCGATCTCTGGACTCTTGCTTTAGAGCTGAAGTACTGAATTTATACCATTCTTCAGTATCTTGTTTTAATTCAGAATTATGGTGGTATGGTACGTTCCACAATAATTCGTTGATTTCTCGTTTTACCTGCTACTGTTAGTCGTAAAACTCAATATACTTTGGGTACCCGCATGTGGGTCCAGACTTAAAATTTTCTTTATTTATTATTGTACCAACTTTTTGATATATTATGAAGGTTATAGGCAAATTGCAGGTGTTGAATCTAAAGCAGAGTCTTTTCGTCTTAGTTCATCAGTCGTTTGGAGTTTGTCAAGGTATTTTCGTGTGTGTTATTGAGCATCCAAAATAGTTAACCTAAACTATTAATATTAGTAGGTAATCAGAACCTGTACCCTTTTAAAAGGTGCGGTGCCTACACAATAGATATTTGTCAGGCAACCTATTTATGGTTGGCTTTTTCACTGACGGTTGTAATTTAAATTTTATTGCGGTCAGGAAATCAACGAATTATCGTGAAACGTACTGTAGACTCAAATCTCACCCAGAGTAATAAAACACACAATATTATTTCCAAAACACTATAATTGTTGCTGAAAATGTCGCAGTTAAAAATACTGAAACCCCTCAACTTTAAACAGCTGTGAATATACGAATGAGTTGACAGATCTACATAAAACCTCACACGTGTTTATAAAAAAGTTCTACCATTTTTAAAATAACAAATCAAGAAATCTAATAGCGCCATCACTTATAGAACCACAAAACCAATTACCTACATTCTTGTGGCGAGTACGATTTTGTGTCAAAAATTTCTTCAGTTAATTTTTTTCACAAGTACTGCTGGTTTACAATAACTAAAACATTTTTTTAACATTGGTGAAGTTCTAATAGATTTTTCCATTATTACTTTTAATCCCTTCGTCCAAATTATTTATAAAAGTTATATAAATGATACTTAACCAGTTTTTCTATAAATACTAATTCAAATCATAACTAGATCAAAATGCTACCAATATTCATATTTTCCTAGTCTAGTTTATTAGGCGAGTTGAACTATTTTAATTAACACATATTGTATTTTACACACAACACTATTAATTAAAATAAATACTTAATACAAAATTAATGACTTTACTTATAAAAAACGGCAATTAAAAACATATCCTGGATGTTTTTTATTTAATGGAGACTAGTTCAGGAAAATAAAAAAAAAAATAAAAATTATATTTCATTATTAATAAATTACTACAGCAAATACTACTTAATACTCATAAATTCTCTCTCTCTATATATATATATATATATATATATATATATATATATATATATATATATATATATATATATATATATATATATATATATATATATTTATTTCAATGTTCTACAAAGATCATTGCGGCAGTCGCAACTCCACCGGCGATAGTACGGGTCACTAAACCTAATGTTTCATAAAATTTCTTTTCTGTCATTTTCCATTAAATGCAAAGAGCTACACAAAAAAGATAAATAACAAAATTTTTTGGAAATTTAATTTCCTATAAGAAAGATTCTAATAATCGAATCGCTAGGACCAACAGTTCTCGAGATTTTTGGCTTTTAATTAATTTTACTATACTAATACTACAAATTATAATTTGTAAAAATTTCATAGTAAAATTAATTAAAGGCCAAATATCTCGAGAACTGTTGGTTTTAGCAATTTGATTATTAAGACCTTTTTTATAGGAAATTAAATTTGCGACAACTTTGTCATTCATCTTTTTTTTATGTTGCTCTTGTTATTTATGAGAAAATGACAGAAACTATTTTATGAAAAATAGTTTAGTGACCTCTACCATACCGTTGGAGTTGCGACTTTACCGCAACAGACACTTTTGTAGAGCATTCAATTCTCAAAAAATTCCGTCTTTGGTCGAGTCGATAACATGGAATGCTGCTAAGTTCTAGACTTGGTTATAGATATTTAAAAAAAAAGGATCAAAATTTATGTATTTTTTTAATGGAAAATCTTTACACGCTTTGGGCGAGTACTTTATATTAATATTAAGGACCTACATTTTTAGGGAATTTTTTTGGGGGTATTTCCAACAAAATTTCACGATGGGACAAAAAAAATAGTGGAAAAAAAATCACCCTAATATATATATATAAAATGAAGGGTTGGTAGGGGGCCTCCAGCCTTTGGCCAGACCTTGGCTTTTATGTTCAGGGGTTTTACACAATTACACAAATTTTTAAAGTGCCTGAAGAACCTCCTCCAAATTGTTCACCAGCTCCCGGACTATAAGGATGTAAAAGAGCAACTCCCTTGTAAAAAACAATTATTGCACACATGTTACTTATATCGTAAATCTTATTTTCACCAACGAAAGCAATTTTCTTTAATCAATGAAATAGAATCCATTAGGAAAACCCAATTATCAACATTACTAATGAAAGCATTAAGAAACCAATGTAATTTGCTTCATCCCCACTTAAACTAATCCTTTTAGATACGGTAAAGCTTTGCAGCTGACCAATTAACACCACTTTTATTTCTTAGGTCGTTTTCAGTCAACATTCGTAATATCAATAAAATAAAAACAATATTAAAATAAAATTCATTTTCTTTTCCAAAAAGCAAATCGCATCCCCTCTTCAAAAGTGACACAAGTCCAAAAATTTTAAATTTTATTTTTTATAGAATGGAATATATTACATTTTATTAGAAAATAAGCATCACTAGTAGATTTTCCTAATTAACATCTGGAAGTAAGTAAATTCTAAAGCCGCGTTTACACCAACGTCTTCCACTAAGTGTTCCACTAGTTGCGACAATTTGTTGCTTTTTTTTACAAAATACACTTCCGTCTTCCAGTTGTGAAAAGACAAATTTTTCACTAAATTTTGGTTTCCCGCAGAGTGTCGGTAAAGATCGAAGACAGTTGACAACTAAAAGTGAAAGATATGTTGCTGCGCGCTTTGCGCAAGAGCGCAAGCAACTTGAAGAAAAGTAGTGGAGAACTGGAGAACTACTGCATAAACCTTTTGCGCCAATTTTTTGGCAACAAGATTTCCACTTGTTACTTTTAATTTGTGAAAAGCAACTTTTAGTTTTCTATAAAAAATATTTTACTTGTTGCTCTAATTTAAGGAAAGCAACTTTTAGTTTTCTACAAACAAACTTTTAGTTGTCAACTTTGATGTGAACACGTCTTAAGAAATCATTACGAACTGAATTATGCCAAAACAACTAAATTGTGTATTTTTTTACAATAGTGATATCTCAAAAAATATGTTTAAAAAATATCTGTTCTTGTTTAACTTTAATATAAAACCAAATTTAAAGTAATTTAATAACTTAAATGCGCACAAAAGTTCGATTTAACATTTGGTTAGTAAAACTATTAATAGAGCTGGTAAACAATTTTGAGTAGGTTCTTGAGGCACTTTGAAAATTTGTGTAATTGTTCTTGAAGGACCTCTCAAATAAAAGTCAAGGTCTAGTTGAAGGGTAGCTGCCCCCTACAAACCCTTGAATTTTTTCATTCCAAAACTACAATCAACGATATCGACTAACATTTCTATCGAGAATTTCGCTCATCTCGTTAACATCTGCGATCAATAAATAGTGCTGTTTGTCGGGCGACTTGCAGTTGTACCGATTGCTCGATGTCAGAATGTAAGTATAAGTAACGTACTATAAAATAAGGTGTCTGGACCGTCACGGTTAGAGTTTTCCCTGCCAAAAGTGCCCAGACGGCGAATTATATGTTTTTTTGTAATTTAGATTTTTTTCGGATTTATTTATAAATACGAGTTACGCACAAAACAGCACATACACGTCTGTTTCCGAAAACACAGCCAAATCATTACTTATTGTTTTAGACACAGGTCTGTCTACCAAGCGGTTTAAAAGGTCTCCTTGCTATTCAGAAGTAGTTTACACAATTTCACAATTTCTTTACACACCTAGTCCTAAAATAGACCTTCAATAAGAAACACTACAAAACTATCACACCAAATTGAGGCATAATTTAAAACTGGGTATTTACCAAGGAAGTTTAAAGGTGTATGGAAGCCCAATACTGTAGAACAAAATTGTCCAGGCGTGCAGGGCAGCGGGAATGGGGGGGTTGGCCCCGCGGAGTTTGCGCAATTAATAGTAGGTCAGAGATGGACTTCCATAATTCTTTGTTACTATCTATAAAGTTGACATTATTAAATGTCAAATTCAAGCATTCACTGTCTTTTTTATTTTTTGCACAAAATTGTTGGTTATTAAACGGTACTACCATAGAATATTTAAAATTATTGTGTAATATTGGATTTTATATCATCTGATATAATATGGAAAGAAGCTTTCTATTTAAATGGTCGATAT
>JAHBCN010017314.1:0-18491 GCA_019359885.1 Listronotus oregonensis
TAAGCATCTCGAGTCTACTTAAGGGTTTCGTTAGTAAACAGCTAACTCCCCTTAGAATTACATTTGCCCTAAAATTTAAAAAAATATTTTAAAAAGGGTTAAATTTTTTAAATATTTTGTATAAATACATTTAAACATTATTAAAATTTATGCTTAAAAGGCCCGGCTGTATAATGTTAAAGAAGAAGGGGAAAGAGGACTTAAATTTAAAAATTGCCAACCTCCCCTAAAATGTGGCAAACACCGTCCATGCACGAAGTCGGGGCCATCGGTGAAAAGAAGCGTGAACTTAAGTTTAAACTTTTAGGAAAAATTGCCCAAAATAACCTCAGCGTTATTAATTAAAAATGGGCAGATCGGTGTTAACAAAAGGGCGTTTGGTGTTTAAAAGGTAAACACACCCTAAAATTTTGGTAAAACTGGGGCCAAAGGAACCCTCTTGGGCTGTTAGACACGTGTTACGGGGGTGGAAAAAAAAAAAAAAATTTATCGAAGTTGAAAATGTTTAAATAGCAAAAAAATTTTGCTAGAAGAAAGAAGAAGAATGTGTTATTTAGAAAATTTACACTATTTTTAAAACAAAAATTTTAAAATGACCATTTTTTTAAATTTTTCCAACAACAAAAGGCACTTAAATTACAAGTACAGATACAAATTGTCTATCAAAAAGAAAATTTAAATATTTATTTGCTTAAAAATCAATTGTTAACTGGCCGATAGATTTTATTAAAATGTATAAATTTAATAAAATTTGCTATTTTTAAATCCCATTTTATTTTACAAAATACAAACAAAAATTTAAGGGGGTTAAATATGGTGTGTTTTTAGGAAACATAAATATATTTTTCCCTTATTTAATATGAAAAAAAAAACCAATTTTTGTAGGTTTTAAAAATGGGAGGCCTTTTTAAATAAAAATTTAAACCTTAAAGATTGAGATAAAACTAATGCTTTTGAAGATGTAGGTACTAAAAAAAGGGGAAAATACCTAATTTAAAAAAAGAAGGTTTTAAAATGTAAATGTACTGTCAAAAGTAACGGACGAATCAATTAATTCTTATTCCTTATTTAATCATGGGAACGAAAATCCCCAAAATCAATTTTAAATACCAAATTTGGGTTTAGAAGAATGAAAAAATTACAAGTGTTTTAGTCTTAAGTCAGAGGAAATATAAAATAATATTTTCCTTTGGAGCAGTTCGAAAATTCATAATGACTAATCGACTTTATTACTTCGGGGGGTTATGTGGGACGTTACTACATAAAATAAATCTGGGTCAAACCCATACACTTTTCTGGATAAAAAAGGGGATCTATATAAGCTCTGTAAATCTAGTGGGGGAAAATGAAAAGGGGAAACATACAATTTTTTTTTAAAACTTAAGCTTTTAAATTTCTGTAAAACCCTTTTTCCGAAACAATATAAAAAAGGTTAAAGCATTTATTTTTTGCCAACTTATAAAACGGTTAATTAAAATTTTTTTAAAACTTAAAAATAAATTTTTTACAGACGTATAGCCTCTATTAATTTTTTTTGAAATCCATGCTAGTTTTTACCCCCTTTTTTAAAATATAAAATAATTTTTGAAATAAAATTAATAACTCTCTTAACTTTAATTTATATAAATCATAAATTATTTTAAAAATATTTTACTTTAATAAGTGAAATTTTAACCTTAACTACGAAAGCAAGACAAACGGTGAGTGATGTCGCGTTGTTAAATTTAGCAATGGACTTAGCAGTTTAGAATGTTTAACAAACGTATTGTCATTGTTATTCAATGATTTTAGTAGGCAACCTGTTAAAATCTGATATTTTCTTAAACATTTTAAACCGTTGTTAACTTTTAACAATTTGCTAAGTCCATTGCTAAATTTTAAAAAGCGATCATCACTCGGCCGTAAAACCCTTGGTTAAAATTACCAGAGTAATATATAAAAATTAGATAAAAAAACAACATTTTTTTGAAATAATAAACTTGTTTTGGACATAAACCTTATTGACAAACATTTGTGTAAAATTATATATTATTTACCCAACCTTTACTCTATTTTAATTTATATTTATTATGTTAAATTATCCTGTCAATAGTTAAACAATTTTTTTTTTCAGAAATGCACGTTTTATCTACAATATCCACTTTTTAAAGTTTTTATTGTAAGCTTTTTACATATTCTTTTAAGAACCGTATTCTACGAGACACCATATATACAGGGTTATCCAACGACGGGCCGCTTTTTTGACACTACCTGTACTTTTATTAAAAAAATGAAATAGCCATCTTGTATAATTTTTTCCACTAAATCCAAGAATGGTGAATGAAAAACAGTTAAACATTAAATAAAGCTGCTAGGGATCATATCAATATTTTTTTTTTAATGGAATGCTTATTTATATGTGATTATTCGATTCTTCATATATGTTTCCATTTAAAATAATAGATTTTTAACTTAAAAATATTTTCTGCAAAATTAAATTAGGTAAATGTTTATTCACAGTGCCATTAACACCTTAGAGATTAATACCATTTGGCGATAGTGTCATTTAAGTTTTCAAATTCTGTGTATTTTTACGAATTAGTAACAAGTCAGTTAGTAACGTACGCCCACGCTTTGTTTATCCTGTAAATAAAAAGTAAAGAAATTGTAATTGGGAATATTTTCTCTATACAGTCAAATATTACCTATTATGGTAATTCAGATAAATGTTAGATTTTCATAAATTTATTAACATTTGATATCTAGAAAAAAAAAACTGATTCCAATCCTTACATTTTTTATGAGCTAATTGTTTAAAATATATTAATTAGAGTTAGTTCAGCAATAATTGCATTATTTGCAACAGCGACAGCGATGATTTGGTCCATAATATCTCATTATTGTCTTTTTAAATTTTAGAAAGACTAAGATTAGTATGAGTATTAAGTTTAAAGTATGTATTTTTTTTGTTAATTCTATCTGTTTAATATTAAAAAAAATGTTGCACTGTAATGTCCTAAAAGATTATAAATAAAAAGTTAATTCTTAACTAGTAACTTTATGTTATGTCTAGTAAATATTTAGGCCATGATTTGGCTAGATTTTCTAACTGCTCAATTTGCCCCTTACCTTAGCTCAGCTTACTCTCCTATGCATTACGTTAAGCATGACTAATAGAGGTTTTAAAAATGAAATAAATTACTTACTTAAGGAGCTATAAACAATCAAGTAAAAAATTGCTCAACTAGCCACGCCCGAGCCTACCTTACATTGTCAAGAAAAATCATGTAAAATTTTTGGTCTCTTTTAGACAATCTATGTATGAAACATGAAACACTTTTCATGAAAATAGAACACGGCACGGGAAATTGCATTTAGTCAATTTAATACGTGCGTTAAACGACCAAGAATTAAATATTGCGTTTGTTTTTGAGGTGAAGCTGTTCGAAGATTTGTATAATTATAACCTGGAGAAGTAATGATAGTGAACTAGCCACAAACGACGACGACGACGACGTTATGCACAATTCAGACGATACGCAAAACATCCAAGGCGAACAAGAAGAAGATATGAACACAACACCGATAATTCAAGAATGAACTTAGCAACAAATCAAGTAGAGACACAACTTTCTTTAAATCTACGGATGACGATACTAGAAGAATTTTTCAAGTTTCCATTGTTGACTATACAAATTTTATTTTTGTTTCTTTAATAAGTGTGTGAAAATGAAAGGGTTTCGTTTTTCGCAATTTATTGTTTCATGTTTGACGTTTTATGCACATCAAAGAAACATGAAACACGGTTTCATGTTTCTTTGATGTGTGGCCTCCTTAGAGCCAATATTTAAAAATGTTTCTTTAATTTACTCGCATCTACGGCTTATTAGATTAAATACGAGTTTCAAAAGTACTTTTTGTAATTTCCCAAAACTTGCTTGCTAAAGTAGCAATATTCATTAAAGCAGTTTTTTGGTCTATTTTCTTTTCTAAATTTAAATAGTTTTTAACTTTTAAATTTGTTTTAATAATAAGGGTTAAAATTTAAATGGAAAACACTAAGTGAGTAATTAGCCTAATGGGTAAAACCAATAAGGAAAGATCCGCAATCCGAGCAGAAAATAGGATTTAGAATTGCAGAAAACATAAAACTTTAAGTTTTAACTTGATTAAAACCATTACAACAGTTCTGGCATTGTGCTAAAAAGGCAAAAAGTGATAATGGTAGTTGTTACTTCGTAATCAGGACTAGTAGAAATGTTTTAAACATTAGGGTAAATTTGTTATAAAAGATATAAACTTTGTCAGTTTTATTAATAAAAAAGGCGTAGAAGCATTAAAAGGAGAGGTAACTTACCTTATTTTTGAGTAAAACTGGCTTCTGTAGCTATTTTGTTGGAGGTTATTACATGTCATAGTTATCAAAGTGAAACTTTGGCGTACACTTCATTTTTGAAAATTTCTGGTGGTAATGTTTAACAAATTTTGACCTTATTAGTAAAAAATAAAAATGCCGCCTTAGCTATTTGAAATAAAAAGGCTTAAATATTGTGCAAAATCGAAGAAGATTGATCAATTCGTGTGATAGAATAGTTAAATCACAGAAATAAGAAAACTATCTTAAAAATTAAACAACGTTTTGAGCAAGAAAATAAAAGAATAATTGGTTTCGGTCGTCCGAAACTTTCCACCCCTGGAAAAGATGCTGCTTTGTTGGGATACTTAGAAGATAACAAATTTGAAACAGCGAACGATACTGTAACTACTGTAAATAATATTTTTACATTTATTGATTAGCAACCAACTTCCAGAATCAAAAATTCTGAAATAAAAAGTTGCACAGCTGCAAAAAAAAATGTTACTTACTGAAGAACGGAGACAATCCAGCCTGCCTTTTAGATTCAGACGTTCGTCTGTAAATGTGTGGTGCTGGATATATGTAAATAAGCCTGGTGTTTAATGGAATATAGAGGAAAAGTTTAATGTCCAAAAGTATTTAACATTTTAAAAACATATTGTTTTCATCTATTCAACAAATTTATTTTAATAATACTTTTACATATTAACAAGATAACTGTTCGGTCCACACGGCCTATGCAGTAAGCAAATGGTTTTAAACTCATAACTCTGTCATGGCTAAATTTTAGTCTCGATATAAATTCGATTAAAAACGTTTGAAGATTATTGTAAACAAAACTTACAAATAAAGATTTAGGCCACAAAATCCAAACAAGTTATGGAAAATAATCCAGCAGTGCAGGAAAGAGCCGAATTCAAATATTATATCCAATATAATTCAGTCAATGTAAAGTAGGCTGAGCCAACTTATAAAAAAAAAAGGGTTATATGACCAAATAATTCATTTGATTTTAACATAATGTTTTGCTTTTTTGTTTTTTATATAAGTATTTGAATAAAATTGAATACTTACTAAGAATATTTATATATTTTTATTTTATTCTTTTATATGTATATTCCGCTCGACGCTAATGCTTTATATTTTTGAAAACCTATGACGTGATAACCTCTAAAGCCGCGTTTACACTATGCAACTTGTTTAATGAACTTTTGTTGGTTGTACATGTTTAATAAAACTTTGTTTTACAAACCTTAAACTTTTGTTCATCGATCTTTAAACATTGTTTTTTGATCAAAGGGCTGAAACACCCTTTGACATCTGCAACATGTTTAAATCTTCACCTCTAGTTGCAATGATAGCTTCTTGCAATGACGACGTGATGCTTGCTGCCGCCGCTTGTGTGGTTATATGCTGTTCGAAGATTGGAAGCAAAAAATAAATATAGTGGTAGTGATTTTTAGCGATTTGCAAAAAGATGACAGAGACTTGTTGGCGGGGAAACTGAGAACCAACGGCAGGTTTAAGAACTTCTTAAGAATGACAAGTTCAGACTTTAAGTACTTGATTCTACGTATCGAAGGACAAATTGAAAAGAAAACTATATCATTTAGGGATGCAATTACGGTGAAAGAAAGACTAGCTGTAACCTTACGATTTTTGGCTTCCTGGTGACTCTTACAATAGTTTGTCCTTTATGTTTAAATTTTAAGCACAATTCAACACAAATAACTGTTCATCCTATTTAACCCAAGCATCGTGCCGTTTGTTTCTGTTTTTAAAATCGTCCAACGTAGGGTCCCACAAAAGCTTCCTTCCTTTGAATCCCTTGATTATCTTAAAAACGTCTGCCTGACGCCACTCCATTAGCACTATTATCCAAAAAACCAGAAAAAAGCGCGAGACTGGTTATGCGATGTTTACTAGATCTGCGACACTGACCTTTTGTATAAACAAGTTGCTCGGCGCAAAACAATTTTAAACATGTTTGATAAACAAGACTCGGATCGGGAAGGCTGCAACTTGTTCAAAAACACGATTTTTGGTTGTACAACACGCTTGTTGTAAAACATTTTACAACTTTTTGTATTGCGTTTTTGAACTTGTTGTACAACTCGGTTGTAAAACACAAGTTTATTAAGCAAGTTGCATAGTGTAAACGCGGCTTAACAACCAATCAGTTGTGGAAGCCGGTTTTAGATAAAAATAAGAGGGGTTATATCTCTTTCTAATATGTGTACGACTTTATTATAAATGCAACTGTACATTACAGAGATGTATGTGCAGCAGCATCTTGGCCGTGAGTGCTTTTTTAGGGTAAATTACCGTAGCAGTATATATTGTAAGAACTATTAAATGGCATAAAAAAGTATCAATATAAATGTGCAATCTATTTTAAAATCTGTTTTGAAATGGAGCCAGCAAAAAATAAAAACCATTTTTAAAAATTTCGGTTTTCTCTTCAGAAGTAATTGTAATTTAAGAATTTTCTAAACGACATATTGTAAGTCACACAAATGCGCAACTTTGCCCCAATTTAATTATATGAGTTACCCTTTATGCTCTTAAAACACTTTTGTTTAAATTAATAAAAACCTTTCAACTTTACAATTTAAATTTTTCACCTCTGTAGCAAACCTTATTTTAAAAAAAAATATATAAGTAGTAACATGTTAATAGGAATCAAGAAAATCCAAATAATGTGCAAAAAAAGTGTAGGTATTTTTTTTAGGGTAAGAGAACATATTTTTAAAATAAGCATATAGTTTTTAAATTAAAATTTACAATACTTTAAGAGAATATAATACGAAGAGGTTAACTATCTTTTAATTATTTAAATAATTTTTAAGAGTTTGCGCTTCTGAAATAAATCTGTATAAAAACCATTAAAATTATTAAAATAAACAAATATCTGATCTTTTTATTTTTTTGTCTTATTATCAAATTGGCTACATTAATTTTTTGGTTTAATATACTAATTATATATTTTCTTTTAGGTGATATCCTAAGAAGAGTTTGAGACACTAAGGTATGTGCTATTTTTAAGGCTAGAATTTAATAGTGTTTATTTTTAAAAATGTGTAAAAAATTTAAACCCAATAATGTTACAAATTGTTTTAAGATACTTAATTTATTTATCTTGCAACTTTTCCGAATAGACTTGCTCTTAATCCTACCTTACGCATGCCGTGCGACTAAAACTTTATTTTGCATGGAATTGACACTAGCGCAGTGTCTGTTGTTGTTCAGTTTTAATTGCCAAAAAAGTCTATATAATTTTTTTAGTAATTAAAATTTAACAGCAAACCACCAGTACCATCTTTTTAAAAAAAGTGCATGGAACCTAAAAACCAAAATTTTTACAAAACTTAGTTTTGCTTTGTTTTTTATATTGGAAGGCTAATCTCCGGAAAAATGATTATTTATAAGATAATGTTGAATATTGATGCTATTTTTCCATATGTTCCCAACTTTTTGGAGGTTACTGTATACTCAACTGCTGGCTTTATCAGGAGTTTATCGCGTTGTTTTGGTAATTGAGGAGCGACAGCCTAATAAAAATAGCTGTATACATATATCTTAGTAACTTGTTTTAATTTATTTTAATTTTTCGGCAGCTATAAAAAGTTATGTTAAACCTCTTGACCATTTCACCTATCTAAGAATAAAGGTGTTTGATTCTTGTTTTTTACATTAGAGATTCTGAAAGAGATCTGATTTAAGTTCTCGTTATTTGTTTGTATGTATTTTTTGGAATTTATCTAATTCATTGTAAAAATAGTATATAAACAAGAATAAAAGCTTTTTGATTTGGTATTGCGTACACTCAGGCCATTTGCTAAAGAAATCTGCTGCGAACAAGAAACAACAATATCCGAATTAACTTACTAGAAATGGTCCTGCTGTATCCGTAACAATTCTTTGCTAGAGCTTTGTGTTTAGGTTTTTTTGCTAGAAGCACAATCCAGCACCAATGTTTCAAGTCAATAATGGATTTGACCATATAAAGTAAAAAAATACACAGCGAATAAGAAAGAATACTTAAATCAAACCTCTTTAAGAACCTTTGTAATCTCCTGGGAATCCATAAATCATAAATTACACCCCTTCGTCCTTAGTCAAAATGACGAAAGATTTAACAACTGTTCATAAATAATTAAAAATTAAACTTAATAATCAATAAAGTGACTGTGAGAAGACCCGCTATCTTTTCATGGATCTTTTCTCGACTTTTGCTCCGAGAAATTGGCCCATATAATTCCATTCCTAGCAGCTTCTAATAGAGTAACTTTGTTTCTTAATTTCTGGAGTTTTTAGACTGTGAAATCTAGTGCTTTAATTTTTTTTGTTTGATTCTTTTAATTTTTAAGTCGCGTAAACTGCCTTTCACTTCACTTTAGACACCCACGATATTTGGGTACTTAGACTTTATGCCTTTGTTTAATGTCCAGAACAAAAAAATCCTTTAAAACACAAGTGTATACCCTGTACCAAATATTTAAAATGGTTTAATTATGTGCATCAAGAAAACAGAAAAAAATATAATTAAAATATATTTTTATTATTTCTAGTAATACCAGCTTACGCATCAGGAAAAATTATGCAAAAGTAAAAATAGTATTTTTTGTTATGTTTTGTGTTATTTATTCGTTAATAAAGACCCTATGTAAGAAATTAAATTTAAGATTTATCTGCAGTTTAAAGTTTTATCTTTAAACCAACAATAAAATCCTATCTATAAGGAATCTATTACTTCAAAGAGTTATTCGCATTTCATTAAATTTTGCTTCGCTTGCCACACATTTCATTTATCGGATATCAAAGGACTTCATTTCTCATTCAGTTTCTGCTTAATAGTGCCCTGCTTTTATGTTAAAAACATATAAATCGACTTATGAATTTTCATTTCCTGAGATGATCAAGATTTACTTTAAGGAAAGTGAATTTTGCTATAAAAAATATTATAAATATCTTGATGTCTGGAAAGTTCCACACAAAGTTAAAGTTTAATAAAAATAGGTTTTATAAACGTATAGTCCAGTAAATGAAGGGACAAAGCTGTAAATAAATCTGTACAGTTGTCCCTTGTGGCATAATTTTTAGGTCTTTGGGGATGCTGTCGAGCGAAAAAAAGTTTATCAACATTAACAGGTGGATAAGGGCTGAATATGGCCCCTCAAGGCTCAAAAAATGGGTTTCCCGCTAATATTTTCCAAAAAAATGCGAATTGGAGAATTTTTGTTTAGACAAAAAATGAGGATCGTCTTGTAGTCTACATAAATGGTCTCTATATTTTTTTTCTAAAAATCGACAGTTTTCGAGATAACGAGACCCAAAAGTCCCCTCATTTCAGCTGCCGCTCTACCGCTAGAATGCCGCTATTTTCATGGATTTACTTATAAGCGGACGGACGAATTGTTCCATTACTCGGGCAATGTTGTACATTTTTTAATCATTCAAAGTTCATCGAAATGGAAAATCCGTACCTATCATTGCATATAAGTTTGGGTTCATTCTAATTTTTCTAGAATATTGAAAAAAAAAATCGGTAGACTTTTTTTCACAATATTTTGTAAGTATCTCATTAATTTATTGATATTTTTTTTTAATGGTTTGTTATTAACAATTATTTTTTATAATCAGACCTTAGCAAGTGTTCAATAATCCCAGAAAATTTCCTTCACTATTTTTCTTGCGTTTTGATAAAAAATTCTTTTGCCCATCTGCATTTTTTAGCCTACTACCACATCTATCCAGTGTGGAATGTTATGGATTTTTGGACGGCCATTTTTGCGAAAAATATTGGTGTTGCGAAAAAAATGGTAAGGACCATTTTTGTAAATTTCGAGGTGATCTTTACTTTTTTCCAAACGAAAATTCTCTAATTCCCATATTTTAACAGATATTCGCGGGAAACTCATTTTTGGGACTTTGAGGGGCCATTTTCAGTAGGTTCAAGATTGCGCCACAAATGAAAACTGTACAGATTTATATACAACTTTGGTTACTTTCAGGTCTTCAGTTACTGGACTAGTATGCGGCAATTATTATTAAAAAAACGCCTAAAATTGTTTCCATAGTACCAAGATGAAACCAAACTAGAAGGTATTTCTTATCTTATCATCCATCTAGCTTCTAGAGCAGTGGCGCCAACCCGTCGATTGCGAACTACCGGTAGCTCGCAAAGGTAATTCTAGTAGCTCACGTTGAAAAAAAATCTAAAGGTGTAAAAATCATACGAGTATCAGCAAACTTTAAAAATTCTCATAATAAACACAAGCAGCGGCAACACTGAGGTAAGTGATTTGCCGCCGACGTCACCATGCTAGAATTGGCTAGAACCGATCAGCGCGCTACTGTTCGAGAACGATCTGGGTTACTTTAAAGGGGATATACATATAAACGCGCGGCGACATTGCGCACAGTTTAATACCGAACGTACAAACACGAAGCAGTTTCGTTAGAGTGCACCTAAAAATTTGAAATATTATGGCAAGCAGTAGTAAGAAAGTAAAGACATACCATTTTTATTCGGAATGGGAAGAACAAAACTTCTTTACTGAAGTTAAAGGTAAAAATGTATGCTTGTTATGTAATACCTCTATCTCCGTTGCTTAAAAAGAAAATATTGAGAGACATTATAAAACTGTAGATACATTCAAACTTTAAAAAATCATTCCCATTTTATTCTGCCATTAGGAAGAAAACACTGAAACAGTTGAAAAATCAGGTAATTGGACAACCGTCAATATTTTTAAAAACAGTCGACAAAAATAGGACTGCAACTGAAGCATTTTACCATGTGTCCCAGATAATTGCACAAAAAAAGAAGCCTTATGAAGACGAAGAAATCATAAAACAGGTGTTTTTAGAAGCTGCAGATTCCTTATTTGCCAACTTTAGAAATAAAAACGAAATAGTGTCTGCTATAAAAATTTATGCAACTTTCTGCTATGAGACAAGTAGAAGTAATGAGCAATGATATTTTTTTGCAGTTAAGATGTGACTTAGATAACTGTGTTTATTTTTCACTGCAACTGGATAAATCAACAGATGTGGTTGACACCTCCCACATGACCTTTTTCGTCAGGATGGTTTTTAGTGATTTTACAATTAAAGAAGATCTTTTAAAGTTTATTTCACTAAAAGGACATACTACTGGACTATATTTCTTTTTCATTTTAAAAATCTAATTTTATCTGAAAAAATTCCAATATCGAAAGTAGTAGGTTTGAGAAGCGATGGTGCTCCAGCTATGGTGGGTTGTGATAAGATTTTGGTGGCGCTAAGTCGTAATGATGGGAGTTTTCCACAATTTCTCAATTACCACTGTATTTACATCAGAAAGCGTTATGTGATTTTTTTTAATTAACCAACGTTATGAAATTGGTGGTAAAAATTGTAAACAAGGTTAGAGCTCAAGCTTTACAAAGCAGACTATTCAATTCGCCGATGAAATTGACTGTCAATATTAAGAGCTACTTCTTTACTTGGAAGTCCGATGGTTAAGCAGAGGACGAGTGCTAAAACGTTTCAATAATGTCCTGTCTGCCGTAGTCCAGTTTTTCAAACAGCGCGATAAACCGATTCCGAAACTGGAAAATTCAATCTGGCTGAAAAATTTTGGTTTTCTTGTGGACATTACAGAAAAATTTAATGAGCTTAACTTGCAGCTTCGGGGGAGAAATAAAGAACTAGCGGAAATGATTGCAGATATTAATGCATTTATCAAAAAACTTGAGTTTTGGGAACAAAACCTAAAATACCGCGACACCAAGCATTTTTTTAATCTTTCAGAAAAGGTATCTTAAAATTTATTAGAACCCTATGACAGTAAATATCATTTGGAAATAGTCTCTAACTTAATGAAAAGTTTAAAAATCGATTTCAGGATTTTAATAAAATTGCTTTAGTGACGCATTTTGTTGTTTCACCCTTAATGAAAATCGATAAACAACAGTTTGCAACTTGTGTTGTGAAGAACTTTGGCAAAGACATCACTGCAACTTTAAAATGACTTAGGTTTAAAATCGTTGGTCTCAAATACAAAATGTAACTGGGCTTTGGTAAGTAAAGAAAAATATTTAGTTGTATGTCATGCTGCTTTGAAAGTTAAAGCGTTATTTAGTTCAACGTATTTGTGTAAATCTTCTTTCTCTAGTATGAAGTTAATTAAGAACAAATACTGCAATCGACTTACATATTTTGGTATGATTGACAGATATAAATATGAATGTATTTATGAGTTATGTAATAGGATAGGTATAAATACGTACTATAAGTCATTAGTTTATTAGAACGTATTAGTAAAATAAAAACATATACGTCGAATATACCGGTGTATTATTTAATTTAGAATGGCTTACATAGGTAGCTTAATCTTTATTTTAAAATTATAAAATATTAAAATTAAAAAGACTGGCGCCATGTTCTAGAGCCACCCTTTTAAAAAGTTTTTAAAAAGGCGGCACCTTGTTTGAAAGGTTAATTAATAATTATTTACATTTTGCCGTCTGGTTCCCTAAAATCGCTGCAGCTGTTTCAGTGCTATACCAATTTCAATATCTACTTAGAACCATAAGTTTTTTCCCATTTTAAGTAATCAAAAAAAAAATATAATAATAATAAAAATAGAAATATTTATTAAGTGATTGAAGTAAATTGTTAAAAATTAAAAGAAGGCCCATTAAATAAAGTGTTACCGGCGCAATATTTTTTTTTTTTTTTACTTCCATATGGCTTTAAAATTTTATTTTTTAAATCTCCAGTATTGCTATTTTTGTTTTATTTTAACCATGATTTTACCCTTGCCGGAAGAGATAAAAGACTATTTATTTGTGATCATTTAAATAGTTGTTATCTTAGGACTTCACTTATATTTAATGGGAGGCACCCTGATAAATACGTAAGGTATTGTAACATTGGGAAGCTGGTAAAAGAGAAACTAAGTCTATAGATAGTAGTAGGAAAAACTATCCAAAAATACTGGATGAGGCAACTCTCATTAGGGTCCTGGGGCATGTAGTGATAAATCATAGTTTACTGTCGACTCGTTAAGAAGCTGCTGGCACAAGACTGTCTCTAAAATCATTCCAGAAGATACTGAAACATATAATGTTATCACTACAAGACGCAGATATTTTTAAAACTTGGTGGCGATTCAGTCAGACCAATTTTATTTTATGAATTAATGACACAAAAAATAGTAAACGCTTTATGGATTGTAAAAAATATTAATTTAAATAACAATTCACTTCAATTAACAAAACCTGTAAGATAGCCATAATTTGGACCAGAGGATTAGTAGAAGAGGTCCTGTTAAGTGGACGCCTGGATCACTTCATCTAACACTTCTTGATTTCTGCGTAAACACATAAATGCCCGTTATTAGCAAGTAAAACGTTTTAGAACGATCGTTTAGAGTTAAAAAATAAACTGTACTGTTGTTACATCGACAACCACTTACCATTTATTAAAATTTTATTTGGGTTGCTACTATTTAAAAAATAGGGCTATCATTATTGACCTTTTAAACGAGCTATCACTTTACCTTTCTTTTAATTTAAGATTTTTGAGGAGTGGCTGTGGAAGCTAGGGATATAATTGAAGACTTCGGTGCAAAAACCAGATAAGTCCAATTTTTACCGAAATTTTGTTTTGCGCATATCTTAGGTATTTAAACTATTGCGGATCGTTTGGTGCTAAAATAAGGTAAGTAAAACGCTTTTAAAATGAAATAGCATAAAATTTCACTTGCCTGGTGTTATTGGCAGCCTAAATCAGGTAAGTCCGGTAGATACCTGCTTTTTGCACCGAATTCATTTTTTACTTGTCGGGACTTGCCTGGTTCGAATCGTGTGATTGTCGTGCGGCGTAAGGACTTTATATCTGTTTGTATCTGAAGGGCATTTTTAAGATCATACACCAGTATTCGGAGACGGGTCATAGTTTTTTACCGTGCGACCAATCATTTGCCTTGATTGAGAAGGCCAAAAGACGCAGAGAAATAATTTATGTTCCTGATGAATGGAAAGAACTAGTGCGTTAACTTTAAAAAAGTTTAAAGTTGTAAACGTCAATCAAGACATGATCATGGATTTTGCAACACATTTTAAGCCTTTTTCTAAATTTACTTTTATAAGCATCATTTCCCGTTTTTACAAGGTTTTATATTGAAAATAAGAATGTGGCAATGTACTTTGCAACTTTAAATATGATACAACCCTAGCCTTTATCGCTCAATGAAAAAAAATAGGAAGAACCCAAAGATGTTACAGGTGATGATGCCTATGACTCCGAATCTTTATTTATATTACAACTGCAGATTATATTTTATTTTTATTTACCTTTTTTAAGAAGTACTGATTTGGTTCCTGTCGAATTTTTTTTTCATTAGTTTATTACATTCGGGGCAAAAACCAGGTAAGTCTAAATTTTTTACCAAAAAAAAAAGTTCTAGTTATCTTTTTTCTGACCTTTTATATTAAACCCATTTTTAATTAACTTTCCCACAACTTAAAATAAAATGGTTTTGTTGTTCCTATGTGTAAACTAAATAATCGTTTTTTTTAATTTCCAAAATTTTGTGTAATGTGACTTACCTGGTTTTTGCACCGAGGTTTTCAATTGTAAATCCCCAGAAGTGAATAGGTTTGATTTTATCTTGGTACTATTTTAAAGTTTTATTTATTTCTTTTTATTTTTAAAAATTAAAAGCCAGGATTTCCCAACCAGGGGGGTGTAGAAAAATGTCAGGGGGACGTAATAGGTACGTTTGCATTTCCGAAAAAATAATCTATTTAACGCGTAGGTAAATTAACTGTTCCGAATTGCCATTCACTTATAAAAAAATTGCATGCCGTACTCGCTTCCGTTAATAGTTGGTTTACAAAAAAATCCAAGTTTCAAGTCTGTTAGGTGAGATATTTAAGTGTGAAATTGTTCATCTCCTAAAAAAAAGGTAAGTTTTTTAGTATTTTAAACTTTCCCCGCCAACTTTTTTTTATTTTTCAACACACTTGCTTGAAAAATTTACTTATGATGGATTAGTTGTAAGTAGGTACTTGTTATTTCTTTAAAATAGTACTATGGCCGAATGAAATAAACGGACTGTATTTTAAAATAAAATTATAATATGCAAGTAATATTTACAAAGAAAAATAAAGGTCAACAACAAGAACCGAAAAAATGAGATGAATAATAAAAATAACATTAAAAATATAAGTTCTCAATATTAAAAGAGGTTCACATACCAGCCTAATGGGTTCATATGCGAACTCCTGTTATTCCACAAGTACGTAATCATTTTTTATAAGCTCGTTCGTGTTATTACAAATAATAAATTAACGTTTATTAAAAAATATTAAGTTTTGTCTACAAATTAAGTACCTAATTGTGCCATTTAATTGAAATATTCAGATTATTATTCTAATCACTTGGATGCATATCGCCTTCGCCAATATCTGGCGAAGATAGGCGATAAAAAATCCATAAGTTATTTTTCTCAATTTTAATTTTGTGTTAAGATTATTCCTAAGTTTTTTTAAATATTTTATGTCGCAAGTGTATTAAAAAATTTGTACTGAACGCATGAGTGTATTGGTTCTATTACACTCAGCTATTCTACGTCCTTGCCTTCAGCTCGGGCTGAAATTCTTCCTCGTATTGTCAACCCCATACCGCACCTGTATAGTAATGAGCTATTATTAAATTGAGACAATTTATATATGCATTTAGTTACATATATATTATTGTTTTAGACGCGAAATGGCAGCGAAAAAAAAAAGAAAGTTTTTGGAAGATTACATTTAATTAAAATTTACCTTTATAAAAAAAGAAGAGCTACAATTGCCGCAGTGTGTAATATGTATGAAAGTTTTAAGCAAAGGCGATTGGGTCGCATTCATTGGAAATAGCTTTTTTGATAGCAAATCAAAAAAACTCACTTTCGGGGAGTATTTAATCAAACCATGTATCCTTAAAACCACACAAATACTGTTAGGAAAGGAATCTGAGAAAAAAATGAAATTATTATCTCTCTTTAATAACACAGTCAAGCGAAAAATTGACAATATTGCAACAGACATAAAATTACAAATTATAAATAAAGTCAAAGTATCACCATTTTTGCCATTAGTTGTAATGAGTCCACAGACATCGTTTTTTATGCACAAGTAATTATTTATGTTAGATATATCAGCGGATATCACATTAATGAAAATATTTTTCACTCCCAATCATTATCAGCAGGAACTAAATTTGAAGATATATTCAATTTAATATCGGACTTTATAAAAAAAAAATGATTTAGATTGGAATAAACTTATTGGACTCTGCACAGATGGCACCCCTGCTATCATGGGTGTACGATCAGTCTTGGCTCAAAAACTCAAGGAAAACAATCCCGTGTTAGTTAATACACATTGCGTTATTTATCGGCAAGCTTTAGCCTCAAAAACTTTGCCACATAATTTATGCCACATTTTAAACTGGGCTAGTAAGATCATAAACTACATCAAAAGTAGTGCATTGAATAGTCGGTTATTTACTTTACTTTGTGGGGACCTCGATTCTGATCACAAAGTTCTCCTATGCCACACAGAAATGTCCTGGTTATTAAAAGGCAACATGTTAGCTCGCCTTTATGAATTAAAAGAAGAGATCATCCTCTTTCTTGAATTAAAAAATCATTTTATGCAACTATTCAAAAATGAAAAATTTCAGTGGAAGCTTGCCTATTTGGCTGATATATTAAAAGCCCTGAATCCGCGAAACTTGAAACTTCAGGGCAGAAATGGCACTTTGATTAGTAACTATGAATATATTCAAGGTTTCATATTAAAGCTTTAACTTTGGAAAAATAAGGTATCTGCTAAAAATGTATTTCCCTTTTCACAGTTATCTGAAGCAATAAATAATCGAAATTTAAAGATTTAAAATCTAAAATAGAAACTCATTTACAAGCGTTGGAAAACGAATTTCACCGATACTATCGAGATCTTAATTCCGAGTCACCAATATGGCACATGACCAGAAACCCGTTTGTTGTCGATGTCTTACAATTACCTGAAGAGGTTCAGGAAGAATTTTTAGAAATAAAGGCTGATTTGACCATAATAACCATAATCTTCGACGACTTTCATTTCTTGACATTAGACAAATTTTAAAGTCTTAATAAAAACTAAACAGCGCAATCACCTTGCCGTCGATAGCGATTTGACCTAGCTCTAGCAAAGACGGAACCCAGAATCTACCAACTGGTACAGAGCATGCAAGCTTAAGTATCTCATTAGTACTTTAAAAGTTTGTATTAATTTGTTCTAAAATTTCTTTGAAAGTTGTTAGACATCACCTAATTATAAAAATATAATTTAAATAAATAAAAAATAACAATAAAATAATATGCATAATTAAAACTAAGAAATGTAAATGTAATAGTAATTATTAATTAAAAGTGTACCTACTCTTCAATTAAAGATCCATAATAAATAAATATATTGGTATCTGTATTGTACCTATTTAAAATTCAAATAAATAATTTAGTTATTAAAAAAAAAGAGTGTTTCTTATTTTTGTTAAAACTTAATTAAGGGTTGCATAAAAATATATTTTTTTTTAGTTCGGGAAGGATCGGTGAAATAAATGTTGGAAAACCCTGTTATAAGCTATTGCATTGATTGTCAACTAGCCCCTAAATATAATATAAGGTTAACACCCGTTGTTTAAGAATACATAATTATGCGTTACCAATATCCCTACTTTTACCCAATAAGAGAAATTAGTTTTACATTAAGTATCCGGAACAGATAATTTATATAATATATATTTTTTGATTAGGCGAAATCAATGAAAATAAACAAAATTAAAGAAGTAATAAAACTTGTGGGTTGTTTAAAAGCTATCTAGAAATAATAAAGAACAAAGCGACAAATAAATAAATAAATATCCTATTTGACTACATGAAAAGTACCACTTCAATAATAATTGTTTTTTGGCATTTGTTTTTTAAAAATGACCCCTTTGGTTTTATGCCTACAAATTTTTTTGTTAAATTTTTACTAAATTTCTCATTGTTTCCCTTCAACAAATTTTTTACGCCTAAATAGCTTTGTTACCGTATGCCCTTTACTTACACAACTTATCAAAAAAATTTAAA
>JAHBCN010017315.1:0-18618 GCA_019359885.1 Listronotus oregonensis
AAAATACAACAAGGCATTAAGGAAAGCTAAAAGAGATTCATGGAGAAGGCACTGTAAGGAAATCGAAGGAACTCACGAGGCAACCAGACTCCATAAGATTCTTTCGAAAGAACCTCAATCGCAAATATTTTCTTTAAAGAAACCCACAGGGGATCACACAAGAACGGCAAATGAGACCATGGGGGAACCACTGAGGGTACACTTTCCGGGATGCAAAATAACCAACATGTCACTGGAAGACTGCAAAAGTTCAGACCTAGGAAACCCAGGACACTATATACCAACAACCTGGAGACTAATCAGAGTAGCATTCATCCCCAAACCAGGGAAAACCGGACAGGATGGGGCAAAAGCTTTAAGACCAATAAGTCTAATGTCGCTTGTGCTAAAGATCCTAGAGAAGTTGCTGGATAGGCACATCAGGGAGAATGCACTTACGAACAGACCTCTACACAAGGACATACATGCATACACAGCAGGTAAGTCCACAGAAACAGTATTACATGAGCTTGTAGAAAAAGCCGAATATGCTCTCAAATACAAGGAGGTACTAATGTGTGCCTTCCTGGATATAGAAGGAGCGTTTGACAACACGTTAATAACATCTATCTCAAACGCTTTGAGGCGCAGAGGGATCGACGCAACAAGCTGCAGGTGGACAATTCTCAAAGAAACTCTTGTAGCTCGGGTTGAGCGAGGATGTCCGCAAAGGGGAGTGCTGTCCCCACTGCTATGGAACCTTGTCATGGACGACCTACTAAACGTCCTTCAACTTAAAGGGCACCAAACATTGGGATATGCAGACGATGTCGTCATTATGGCCCAAGGAAAATTTAACAATACTGTTAGGGATAAAATGCAACAGGCCCTAAACGCAGTTACCAGATGGACAAGAAAGGAGGGACTAAAAAAAACCCTTCAAGGGTATGTTTCCTTCCACGCGGCTCGCATGCGACCCTGCAATGCGACTAACGCAGCGGCCGCCGTTTAATCAGGTGGTTTCTTAGGACCGCGGCTCAAACTCGCGATAGCAAATTATTAGTGAAAGGCAATAATCTTTGGTAAGAGTCTGATGGATGATCTAGCAATATATTTATTATTGAAGAAAAAGAGGATGACGAAATCTATTACAATTAGCAATCTGAAACATAGCAATGCCTCTATAAATCCAATATTTCAGCAAAGACGCGATGAGGTTGTTATACTACATTAATAAACCCGACATCTGCAACAGGATGAAGTAAAATTTAGAAAATATTTTAGACTGAATAAAGCAGAGTTTAGTTTTATTCTTGACTTAATAAAGACGATATAAAGTTCGACCCAGACAACAGAGTTAATACCCAATAACCCCAAACGAAAAATTAGCCATTGTATTAAGGTAAATCTGTACAGGGGTACCAAATTCGAGTCTTATCATTAGGATCTCGGAAACTTGAAGAGATACGAGGTCGGTTAAATGAAGGCAAAGTTGCGCAATATGATGCTAATCAAAGCCACCTTAAAACTTTAAAATTTTCGAATACTTACTTTTGGAAAAAACCGATTATTCGCAATTTCGTTTTTATTTTTATGACTTTATTTGAATCGTGTAACAAAATAACTTTTACATTTCCATTGCTACGTTTTGCTCTACAAGATGTGTTATTAGATTTATACACGACGTTTCGTCTTTGAGCTGTCATCATCAACTGTTTTTTAAATACGGCCCTGGATTTTTTAATTAGGTATTTTAGGAGCTATTAATTTCCCCAAAACCAATAATGTTTTGCACTTTTTCGAAAATTTATTTTAATGGCAATTTTCATAACAAACCATATGTTAGAGGGGTCAGACAATATATTTTTGGCAGGATCTTGGGAAAACATTAAACTTATTTTTTTGAATAAGTGCGAAACATCATTGGATTTGGGATCTTAAAAGCCATTAATATGCGTAATAGAAAATCCAGGATCTCATTTAAAAAATAAATTTTTATTTTCCTACATTTTTTTCCTACGACTTGCTACGACCAACACTTACAAAGTTATGGGCGATTTAAGTAGTGTGTGTCTATTTAACAAATGTTCCGAAACTTTCTGAGCAAAAACATATCTTAATTATTGTTACATACATGTTTATGAAGGGTTTTCAGCAAAAACATGCCTGCCACCTCGTACATGCAATAACTCCTGTTTTTTTTAGAGGTAAGGCTTGGTCTAAAAGTATGATTCAGGTTTAGTATGCGTATTAAACCGATCGGTTAGTTTTAAGGAGATATGATTTTGAAGGCTAAAAGACGCGTATTTTTTCTAATTCTTTTCTAATATAATAAATGAAATATTTTACTCAAACATATCATCCCTCAGAATAAAATTGTAATTATTTTTTAAGGGAATTGTTATTACTTTTGGTGTTTTTTAATTGCTTCGGATGAAAATTAAACTTGATCTTGTTTTAATATCTTCATTATTTTTATCGAAAAATAAAGTGAAGGAAGCGGGGAGTTTCTAATGCAATGTATAAGATGTTAGCAGCCAAAATCAATTTATTTGCTGGCAGCCAGCAAGACCTCGCAAAAATGTGTAATAGGAACATTCTTATAGAAATTAACTGACATCCCCAAAATCAGAAATATAAATATTTCAAGTCGGCGTCGCGTCTTCTTTATAGGCCAATCAATAGAGATTTTTTTGCACACTTAAATTTAGCCGGAAACAACCTGTGCCATCTGTTAAAACATGATAAATAGATAAAAACCCCTTAGCGAATTTGTTTACAGTAATTGTTTAAACAATAAACACTGTAAAAAAAGCTAATTTTTTAGTTTTCTGCGTATACCTTAAAAACTATTAGCGATATCGCGATGGTGTCAATGGGACTATTTCAGAGATTAAAAAAACCTACAAGATGATTTTTTATAGAGTTTTTTCCGAACATTTTCCTCCGAGAAAATTGACCTTTTTTCAAAAAATTATATCTCCGTTCGGTTTAAAGATTTTAATTTTTCAAAAAATGATAGCTAATAATAGTAGTTTAACTACGCAAAGAATGGTTTCTGTCGAATATATAGTTAATGATTGAGGGATTATCAAAAATTTAAGGGCTTTTTTTGCGAGGCTCACCGTTTTAAGGCGGATCAATATATTTTAATTCTGAAAACGGCATATGAAAGTAGAGATCAAAAACTTTCTCTCCATATTTTGAATTTTCTGCTTAGGGTGTGGGAAATCGGTAAAAAAAGTCTCTGAAAGTCGTGCAAAACGCGAAAAACGGCGAGCGAAGCAGAGTAGAGTAGGGGTAGTCCGGGTAAATCTGTAATTTACCGTTAAATGATTTTGGAATGTCGTGAATCGAGATAAAACCTTTTGCATTTTCTTTAGAAACAGATCAACTACAAACTGTCGGAAAGAAATAGTGGTTCCTACGAAAAGGTTTTTTTAACCCATTTTTTACCTTTTTACCCCCCAAATATAAAACTATTCCAAAGAATGTTTCATTTATAGGTTTTTTGGCCACTGAATGTAAATATGACATTAGGAATTATACCTGAGGGCTTAGAAGGGCTAAAACAGGCACCCCTAAATCATACATTTCGCAAAAAAAAGTTTTTTTCCCATTTTTATTGTTACATATAGGTTTTAATGGTAAAAAACTTTTTTTAGCGAAATGTATGTTTTAGGAGTGTAGGGAGTAACAAAAGGGTGAATTCAGCCCTTCTAAGCCCTTAAATGTTATTTCTAATATCATATTAGAATTCAATGGCCCAAAGAACCTTTATGTACAGGGTTTTCCCGTATAATTGCGCACCCCTTCAAGATCTTTATTTTTATAGATAGAAAAAAATAGTTTATATGAAAGTTGCAGGATTTTTCATAAGGATTTTTATGGTGTAAGATAGAAAAACAAATGATGATCGGAAAATTGACAAATCACTATCAACTTTGTTATTTTAAATGGAATCCCTGTATATGATTGAAAATTCAAATTCTGCTAATCTTCCTCTTTTCAAATATATAACTTATCTATGTTCGGATAAACGAGTTGCAAGTTATTTGAATTTAAAATCTGTTCTTATAAGCCATAGTTAGCCATGGATACAACCCAAAGTTTGGCAAAGTTAAGTCGCGTTAGCCATGGTTCGTCTTGGAAACCAAACAAAAATATAAATATTTGACAGAAGTCAATTTTGGGTTGTATTCATGGCTAACTATGGCTTATAAGAACAGATTTTAAATTCAAATAACTTGCAACTCGTTTATCCGAACATAGATAAGTTACATATATTTAAAAAGAGGAAGATTAGCAGAATTTGAATTTTCAATCATATACATTTCCATTTAAAATAACGAAGTTGATTGTGATTTGTTAATTTTCCGATTATCATTTGTCTTTCTCTTACACCATGAAAATCTTCATGAAAAATCCTGCAACTTTCATATAAACTATTTTTTCTATCTATAAAAATAAAGATTTTAAAGGGGTGCGCAATTATACGGGAAAACCCTGTACCATTAAAAATGTGGAAAAAAACTTTTTTTTAACGAAATGTATATTTTAAGGGTGTATGGGCTAAAAAAGGGTAAAATCAGCTCTTTTAAGCCCTCAAATGTAATTTCTAATATCATATTAGAATTCAGTGGCCCAAAAAACCTATATGTACCATTAAAAATGAGGAAAACTTTTTTTAGCGAAATGAACGTTTGGGGGTGTAGTAAAGGGTGAATTTAGCCTTTCTTTAAATGTAATTTCTAATATCATATTCGAATTCAGTAAAACCTATTTGTACCATTAAAAATGGGGAAAAAACTTTTTTTAGCGAAATGTATGTTTTAGGGGTGCAGGGGTAAAAAAGGGCGAATTTAACCCATCTAAGCCCTCAAGTATAATTTCTAATAATATATTCAAATTGGGAATAGTTTTATGTTTGGGGGGTAAAAAAGTAAAAAATGGGTTAAAAAACCTTTTCGTAGGATCCACTATTTCTTTCCGACAGTTGGTAGTTGAACTGTTTCTAAAGAAAATAATGCAAAAGGTTTCATCTCGATTCATGACCTTCCAAAATAATTTAACGGTAAATTACAGATTTACCCGGACTAAAACGCATTTCTCCTCCGTTGCCTCGCTTCCCCACTACCGCTACCCTACTCTGCTTCGCTCGCCGTTTTTCGCGTTTTGCACGACTTTCAGAGACTTTTTTAACCGAGTTCCCACCCCCTAAGCAAAAAATTCAAAATATGGAGAGGAAGATTTTGATGTCTACTTTCATATGCCGTTTTCAGAATTAAAATATATTGATCTGCCTTAAAACGGTGAGCCTCTCAAGAAAGCCCTTAAATTTTTGATGAACCCTAAATCAAAAACTATAAATCCGACAGAAACCATTCTCTGCATAGTTAAACTACATATTATTAGCTATCATTTTTCGAAAAATTACTCCTTTATCTTTAAACCGAACGGAGATAATTATTATTTGAAAAAAGGTCAATTTTTCCGGATTTTTTAATTTTCTAAAAAAGTCCCATTGACAGCATTGCGATATCTGTAATAGTTTTTGAGTTATACGCGAAAAACTAAAAAATTCCCTTTTTTAGTTTTTCGCGTATTTTTTATTGTTTTAACAATTACTGTAAACAAATTCGCTGGGGCCAAAATCGGGGTTTTCATCTATTTATCATGTTTTAACAGATGGCACAGGTTGTTTACGGCCAAATTTAAGTTTAAAAATGAGCACATTTTTTGCTCTGTTAGTTGGCCTATTAGTGCTGGTATGTATTAGCCAGGCGCATTACTTGTAATAATAAAGCATTTGCTCACCTAAAACGACTCGCGCACTTCAAGACTGTTATTATTAATTTATTTAAAATTGTGTTCAGCAAAGTAAAGTAATTTAAAAAGTTGCTGCCTAAAGCAAAGGAGTGAAAACTGTAAACCTAAAATAAAAGAGCACAGATTATGTTTTGGCTTTGAATATTTTGACAAGAAACATGGAGACTCGATGTTAAAGAAACTTTCTACTTTTTTGATATTTAGTCGGGTGATTGCGTTGAAACACGCCTCTTTTGCTGTAAAAGTTATTTCGAACTATGTTTAATACATTACGTATTTAAAATTCTAATTAAACCAGTAATCAATTTGAGCCTTTCCAATTAAGAACCTTGCTAGTTAAAAGCAGCTTTGAGGTTGGGATTATTTAGAGGTAAGCGATATATAACTTGAAATAAGCAGTAGCTAATTAACTATCTTGGCGAATAGAAATAGTATATTTATCTGCAAATTGAGTCCAATTTATTTGTGCAAATAAATTAAACACTGAATTTTTGACATTGATGCAGTTTCGCTAACCCCATAATACAAAAATAGCGTATTTAATTAAATCACATAAAAAAATAGTAAACTATAGATTCCTAACTATTAAATTAATCCAAAATAAGGTTTTTAACAAGTTTTTGCTCGCATTGTAATATTGAGGTAATCACAATTTATACACAAAAATATGTTTATCGACAAAGCGTTAGATTAAAAAAAATGTATACAGATGGGGTATTTTAGGCATGGTTTATTTCACCAACCACTGACCACCCAAAGAGTCGAATAGAATATAAAAGCAAAAAAAAAGCATAAAAAAAGTTTTTTATTTGGAAAATCTGACTTTAACATTTGGCAACACTCAGATGACACAAAAGAGCTGTATAAATTTAAACGATACCGCCCAATTTTTTCTATTTTTTTTTATCTTTTTAAAAATTGATTTACTTATTAAATACAATCATTTTTATAATATTAATTTTTGATGTATTTATTGTTGGCCAACTTGTTGTTTTATAATGGTTTATTATCCAGAACAACACAGGCATGTCATAAATGACAGATTACTCAAGAACGTATTTTCTAATACAAATCTCACTATAGTAAAGATAATAAACTACATATATTAATATTTTGTTTTGCGCGGAACCAAAGATTGATGCTACTACGAAACTATAATATTCTTTGGCGGAACCTATAGTAAAATATTTTTATAACAAAAATTCTCCATGACATTTGATATGACCAAGATATTTTGTGTGTTTATTTTTATTCTCTTATAAGGTCTTTTAACATTGTATCTGTTGTTATTTGTAGAATGCATTAAAAATTTATTATTTTACTAATATTTATTGCTTTTAATTTTGTTTATATTAGGCTTTTGAGTATCACTTTAAAGGAACAAATTCGTAAGAGCAATTTTACGATTGATTATGGTTCTTGGGTGCCCAAATATAAAAATATTACGAAGTGCTAATAAATTCAGGCTTGCGATTTTTCGAACGGGATCAATTTGGGATCATTTTAAAAATTTCAAACTATCTCGAAATTTATACATTTTTTGCAAAAATGCGTAGAGACCTTTTTTGTAGAAAATACAATTTCCGATCCGAGCGACATCTTCTTAAATTGCAGAACATTTCTGTTTAAAAAAAAATGCAAAAAAAAAAAAGGCATTTATTTCCTTTTTTTTTAAATAAGCGTTGCTAAAAGTATTTTCGGGGGTATTTTCGGGGGGTTTTCCACGAGTGCTTAAAAATTACCGATAATTTTCATGAAAGCTTGTTATTTATAATTCCACGAGTTCAAAGAACGAGTGGAATTCAGGCCCGTGCTGGCCCGGAGGGACAGAGGGACAAATCCCCCTGCGCCTTCGCCTTCAAGTTCATACGGCGCCCTTACCCCAGTTAAAAAAATTGAGAATTATTGTGGTTGTTTATCTCTTATAGTAATATAGACTTTTTTACCCCCTTTTCAATAAAGAGTTTTTGAGTTGACTTTAATAACGAGAAAAACGTTGTTCTTATGAGACAATTAAGTTGTAATTAGTTTTAAAGTTAGTTTACTTTTCAGCCTATTTAATTTGATTCTAGTGCTGTATTTAAGGCTAATTAAAAGTTATATTTATTTAGCTCAATATTGAAGCTTATACTTTAATATAGTAGGTTACATGTTATGATATTTCATAACATGTAACGTATTAAATAAGACTGCTCATTAGCATTCTTTTTATCGGTGTGGTTGTATCTTAGGTTAGTTACAGGTATTTTTATGATAGCTGATTACACCGGCACACAAAAAAAAATAAAGTGGTCTGTGCATTTGACCATTGTGTATTTTGATGCGCTGAATCCAAATCCCAGGTACGTTTGGCCCATACACCCTCAAAATCTTGAGTAAATTACGAAGAACTGCTAAAAATAGCTAAAATTGTGAAAAATTGCAATTATGAAAATAAAGAAAACATTTTTAAGCAAGATGAAACATGTTTCTTATGTATTTCGATACGCTCAATCTAAATGCAAAGTCCGTCTGGCTGTACATACTCCAAAGCTACTTGATCAAGTTTAATAAAAACAATTATAACTGTAATCCTTAGCAGTTTTTCGCTACCTACTTAAAATTTGGAGGGTCAAATGGACTTCGGATTTGGATTCAGTATATAACAATTAATTTTTTGTTTGACATTTTTTAAAATTTTGTACGTTTGCTTGGATTGAATAATTCATAGTTTTAAAATACGTTAAAATTTATTTGTTAACTACTTCAAATATTGAGTAATTAACATTGGCTTTTTATTATCTATGTAGTAGTAGGGTAAAGTAAATTAATATCCTTTTTGCCCGAGATGGTTTAAAGTTTTAAAATGAGTCCAGAGCCGCGTCGAAGATTGCACTAATGACCCTTGGACTTACTCATGTTTCATTCTTCAGTCCCGGCCCGCCAATTCTGCGATTTATGGGCGCCCTCAACTCCCTGTCCGGCCCTTTAGAGGTACCCAGCACGGGTCTGGTGGAATTTCTATAACAAGCTTGAATAAAAATTATCACTTATAATCTCAAATTTTCAAAAAATTCGCACCTCGAAAAAATTTCCGGAGATTAATTCAAGCTTTTGAGAGATTCGGTACGAAAATTTTATACCAAAAATTATTTAAAAAAAATACAAATTTTGACAATTTGGCAAGCGTTTATTTTGCTTTGAGGTGTGGTGTTTTAATAAGAGGTGGCTAATTAATTTCTTTTTTGACACTTTGACGTTTCAAAGGCGTGCCTAGTAAAATTTTGTTTGTGATTGAAAAACTTAAGCAGTTAGTCCGTGTTCTATTAAGTATAATTTTTACTTTTTTTTTTTTTCATTTTCTTGCACTGCAGTAAAATAAGGTTTGAATCTTTGGATTAAGTTGATTACACTCTAATAAAATTACACAATGTCATAAAACTAGAGTTTAGGGAAAAACGTATGTCTGTGTTACCGTATATTGTGGTTATACGCTTTCTCACATTTCAATTTTTGTACTTTTAATAAGTTTATCTTTATCATTTTTCTATTTAATCCATTAATAAGAGGAAAAATAGGTGTATAAGGGACATGTGTTATATTGGACGCTAGGTGTTTTGTAGTAAAAATAGTTTGAATTTGTTTTTTTTCACTTTTCCTTTGCCGCAGTAAAAAAAAACGATTCTCAAAATCCCGAAAGAAGGCATTATAAACAATTAAATTCCAAAACAGTTTTTCAAAATTTTCATTTTAACAACATTTTTTTTACAATAAAAAATTTGCGAACTTTTTATTAAAAAATTAATTACAAAAAAAAACATCAAAGATAATTAAATAAAATTTTCAGGATTTGTTGTTTATGATTTATATGTTTAAAATAGTAAAACATCTTAAAACCTTTTGTTTATAATCATATTTTTTATTAACATTTAAATAAACAAATTCACACTTTGATGATTTCTCCCTCAAATAATAAAAAAACATTTTTTTTTTGGTAAATTTGCTATTTATTATAGTTAAAAATTCCGAAAAAATTCCACTGCTCGCAATTAGTTTAAATAATTTAAATTTGTTTATGAGCGAAACGCCGCTCATTATGATAACGTTCAAGCGCATGTCAACTCAACTCGCTCCACTCATTCTTAAATAAATAAAATAATTCTACACTAAGAAATAATGTTATTTAACACTTGCTTTTATGTATAAAATATAACATAATTAAAAAATACTGACAATATTGTAAATGAGTCTTTGGTTGATGGTGTGTTATCCTAGGGCACTGTACAAGGTTTTTTATTTCTTTGGGGGTTACTATTAAAGATAAAATGCTGCGGTTATCACATTAGTTCTCAGTTTTTGATAAAATTAAAACATCTTGTGTTAGGTTTCAATCTACAGGGTGAAATTCCTGTGCAAAACAAAAATTTTCCGCCTCGCCATTTGTCGGATCACTCTGGTTTAGTTTTCAGAGTTAAGTGTTTTTTGCTTCTAGTATTAAATTAAGTACCTTTTTCAATAGTTAGAATGAAATTCTATAACATACTATATGTAAAATTTTGTCTCAGTGTGTTGTTTTTATGACAACAGTACTCAACTCAGCATACTTGTAGCAGGTGTATATATCATTTAAATAAAATTGATATCTCTAAAAAACAAACATATAAAAGTAGCAAAATTTATTCTTTGGCACTTCTTTTTTATATAGTCCGTATACTAACTGCGCGACATATAAGCAGCGCGCCAATCTTTTTGCACTTTTTATTTTTTTTTTCTTTTCAGCCATCCGAATTTATTAAAAATGTCCATACTAGGACTGGATGGCATAAGCGAGTCGTCTAAAAACTTGTCTGGTGACTTTTGTGTCTTGCTGTAGTTTTGTTGACCATAATTCAGCGTTAATAATATCTATGAATCTAGTAACTGTAACTTATTAAACATATTTCTTCGTTTTATAAGGTACAATTTTAATTTATTTGGACGTTTTTTATCTAATATTTTCATCGTTAATTAAGTAACCTGGATTGTTTAAAGAAATTTTACTTAATTGCATTTATTTGTTTAGCTGCTTGTTTTAATTATGTATACTACTTCGTGCACTAAATGGTAGTATTGTGCTTTTCTTAACTTTCAGGTTGACATGCCTTCACATCGCGCTTCCTCTGCTCAAACTTTTCAGACCTGCTATTTAATCACCACTATGCCATAGTGGTGATAAATTTTGGTTAGTAGCATTTCAAGATGTTTGATATTTTTTGGTTTAGTTAGTTTTATTTTCGATATATCCACTTTTGTTTAATCCGGCACTGGCTCAGCTTGCTTCTCATGAAACTTTAGTCTTAACACTATTTGGGTCAGATTATCCATTAGCTCTTACACTGGCTCTTAATTTATTGACCGTAAAACTTAGTTTGTAATTAATTAGAAGGTAATCTTAGAATGTGATTAGCTGTGTGCCTTAAATAATTACTTTAATCTCAATGCAACCGTAATCAAAACTTTAACTTAAGACTAAGCAAAGCAAGTCCTGAGTTTAGGCTTGCACAGGTTTATTAGCGGAAAGTATCATCTAGTAGTGTATAAAGTAAATTAATTTTCTGCTAAATTGACAACCACGTAGACAAGTATAATATAAAGAAATCTTTTAAATCATGATGCTGTGGTATTTTTTTAGAACCTTTTAAATTGGATTTATACTATACAGGATGTCCATAGGATCTATTCCACACATTAAAATTAGATACAAAGTTTTCATAAATATGACCTGAGAAATGCCTCTTTGAGCATATACCTATAGAGATAGCCTTGCCGCTTGGCCGGGCAAACAACCGTGCAAGAGAGATATATACGCCTCCCGCCATCCAGTGAGATACGCGGAGCGAAAGAGAAAGGATGTAGACTTATTGCGTTCTCGTCTTGTTCGCACGGCAAGGCTGCCTTTAGTAAGTACATGCTCGAAGGTAAATCCTAAAGATGATTTTTGTCTAATATCTTTGAGTCCGTTTAAGTAGTCAGTATAATTTTCTGGTCTACGAAGTGGCTTCAAAACAATATTTGGCAATTTTAAGTTTTTCTTTTTGTGACCTTATTCTAAAACATTAAGAGCAGGGGATGATGCATACCCAAACAAAGTGGGATTCAATACAAAAGATTACCTGATTCCATTCTTGATCCCATAAAAGTCTGTCTCTGCGCCATCTCAGTTGGTTGCGTCGATACTCAGGAGTCAATGGCAACACCCAATTGGAATGGTACGAAAGGACTAACACTTTTTATTGGGCGAAACACCGTGCGTATCCAGACTACCCTTTCTTGTTCTTAAAACTACAGATTCGCAATCGCCCGAATCGAACTAAAGCGATATCTAAAGCCCCGTACAGACCTGGATACAATCGGTGGAAACATTGTCGGCCGACTGTATCTTTTTTCCTTAAAGTCGGCCGATTACATCGGCCGATTATATAAACACAAATGTGTCTTGTCCACATCTAGTTGCAATTTTGTTAAAAAATGGCATTAAATGATGATTTAATAGCAGCGGGTGTTCGTGCGGCATATTTAAGAATCATAAAAAATAAAAAACCAAAAAAATACGTTGGTGGCAAAAAGGCCTTTTACGAGATGAAGTAAAATATGGGAACGCTTCAATAAATGACCTAAAATAAGAAGATGGAAGTGGTTTCCGAAATTTTCTGAGGATGTCAAGTGCAGATTTTGAAAATCTATTGTGTATGGTTAGTCCTAAAATATCAAAAACTAATACAAAATTTCGTGCTGCTATTTAACCATCAATAAGATTAGCCCTAACATCTTGCCACGGGAGATTCCTATTGCAGTTTGATGTATTTATTTAAAATATTAAAGCAACTAATATTATCTATAATACCTCTCTGCGAAATTGTGTTTAAAGGATATTTTTAATTGTTATTTCTTCTGGAGTTGTGGAAAATTCTTCTGCTAAACGTGTTGTTTCGTCCATTTTCTTATTGCGGTCTCGGAACTCTTTACACGAGACATTCCACAGAAAGGGCACTTGTCTTAAACTTTCTATTAAATTTAACGTCTTTTCAGTTGTCCATATGTTACTATATTTTTGTTAATTTAAAGTAGACACTACCTACTTAGAGTAAAAACTAACCTCAAAAATTTAAATAAAGTATTCCGATCAAAACACCGACCACTGATTGTTTCACTAAGTGGACAAATGAAATAGGTACGACTGAATGGTTTTTGTGTTCAGATGGTGTAAAACAGTCTCGCTTCTCTAAGTGGAAAAATTACGTATCCATTTCAGGAACTGGACATAAAAATTGTCCAGATAGTGAAATAAAATATTATTACACTATCTGGTTCCACTTCACGAACTGGACATCCAGTTCACGAACTGGACATCCAGTTCACGAACTGGACATCCAGTTCACGAAATGGACAACTACGCCAAGTGGGTGCGACATATATTTTATATAACTTAATTGCACATAAAAATAGTTTTAGCATTAAATAAATACGGAAATGCTTTATTTTATTTGTTACTCATACATTTAAGGTAAAGCTAAAAAAAAAAACGAGAACTTTTTAAGCAAAAGGGAAATAGTGGGTCTTCCTTCAAAGGCTCATGTAGCGACTTCTTAGGTAAGAAAAAATCGGAGAACTGCATAGATCTAGTTAAAGAACAAAAGCCAATCTTATAAGGCAATAGGTTGCAATTTAAGCTGCATTTTCTTCATTCCCATGTGGAATTCTTCCTTGAAAATTTAGGTGCAGCTTCAGATGAGCACTGCACTTGCTCACAAAGAGAAGCCGTGTAGTACAGTTATCCGACTACTGTTGGACGCTCAAACATAAAACCAATGACTTTGAATACAACCGAAAAAGGACTAATTTCTTCTATATTTTTTTTAGTACAAAATAAAGTTTATATTTTTTTAAATCAAACTCGCTCAATTGCTTATCCTTTGGGTTTCTTATATTTTATAATATATTTTCCTTCTCTAAAAACTTGGAAGACAAGTATAAACCGAGCTTTTCTTATCATTGTAGTAGACACAAAAAAACTAAAAAAAAAAAAATAGGAAGCTTTAAAAAAATAACGTTATTTTTCCATCATCAGCTGTGAATCGAGCCAATATTCTCGTATAAAATACGGGTTACTTACTATAACTCCCATGTTGAGAACAAGAACAAAAAATTTGATCCTGACCTGCCTAAAGGGCCGCGTTTAAAATGTGGGCAAAAAAAAACGCTGCAAAAAAAGGTTTATTTTTCCCTGTGGGACCCGACATTTTTTTTATCGCTTTTTTAGAAAAAAACTGTTTTAAATTTACAAATCAGGTCACGAGATATTACGAAACTAATATCATAAATCCGTGGCACGTGACTTTTTTTATACAGCAACTTTGTAAACTTGTAATTAATATTTTATATGTATATTAACAGGTAAATTTTAAATCAAGTTTGGATTTAGTTTATCAATATTCCGTCTGGATAATAAAATATATTTTATCCCTGGCAAAAAAAACTTTTTTAAAGGAAAAAAAATGCCTCCTATGCCGTAATAAATTTTTTTTTAAAAAGGTACTTTCATTAATTTTACAGGCTCACAAAAAAATATATATATTTGGTGTGTACTGGGTGTCGAATAAGGATTTTTTGGAGTATTTTTTTCCGCTGAACATGAATCTGAAGTTAAAATTAGGAGTCAAACAGCAAATAATGGAGAAAAGACCTAATCAGATATTACCGATCCTTTTTTTTTTTTTAAAACATCAAATCTTAAAAAATATAAAAGATACACAAAACTTTATGGAACATAAACAATGTATTTTTAAAAGACCTTTAAATTAAGTTATATAACCTTTTAGTCAAAATCAATATTTTCCGGTTATATTCAAAAAACCAAATTTTTAGGGCTTTTTAAAATGTGGAAACAGTTTTTTTATTTTTGGATTTTTTCTGTAAATTTTAAATGATTTAAGATTTAAATGAACAAAATAAATGATTAATTATTAAAAAAAAAACATATTAATTAAAAAAACCTATTTTGGACTAAAAGTTTTTGTCAAAATTACAATATTGTTTATATCTCCTTTATTATTTATCTTATTACAAATGTTTATATAACTTTTTTATAGATAATTTAAAAAGCCCTGTTTTTGTTCCATAAAATTTTATGTATCTCTTACAGTTTATATAGTGGTAGTCCAAACATTTCATGGTAGCGGGTTCCTGCCGGTAAATGTACCGTGTGGGTTTTTTGCTGTTTGACCCCCAGTTTTGACTTTAGATTCGTGTTCAGCAGAAAAAAAATACGCCAGAAAATCCTAGTACCACACTCAGCACACACCACTAATTCTTTTTGTGGGTCTGTGTTTTTAAAATTTAAAAAAAAACCTTTTTTTTTTATTATAGTTGTATCAGTATCAGAATAAAAATTCGGTGCTTTTTGACAAGAAAAAAAAAGACATAAAAAGTATAGTTGGATCAGTATCAGAATAACAATTTGATGCCCTTGAAAAAAAAAAAAAACATAAAAAGAAGCTTAAAACGTTTGATTTGAACGTAAGGTGTAAACTCAGTCCCAATAATTTTGATTACCCTTATGCGTACGTAAATACAGTCCGATATAATTTTAGGGGCCTACGTAAGCTCAGTCCGATGAACCTGGGCCATCATTAGGATTGTTTCATATTTTAATGTATATTCTTGTAATACGAAGCCATACCTATGTATGGTTTGGTACTATAATTATGGTTGAATATGTTTATTGAGAGTTTCTTATATATGTATATTTGTTTCATATTTTATTTACCTTACCTTTTGTTTTAGAGTATTTACGTTGTGTTAGTACGTATTCTGTATTATAGGTCAAAATTTATGTTATGGTGAATTTCTTTGTTTTTATATAAGTTTGTTTTTTTCCTTATTTTTATTTTTAAATGATCTTACCATAGAAACAGTCAAACTAATCCAAACAAAGTAGATAAACATAAAAATAACCACAACAATCACAACTTTGCTTTAATTTAACCATCTTCGTATCTCATCGTTTAGTAAGGTGATACCCCAATTTAATTCCCTTATACTATAATGTTATTCTTTATTTAAATCTTTGCTTTAAATTATTAGGGACGGGGCTAATTTACGTAGCTTAGTTTTAAGGTCGGGACAATTTGTGTAGCTCCTTTGGGGGCCCGGTAATTTTTTAAAAATAAATGGGACTAATTTATTTTACCGTTTAACGGGCCCCCTTTGGTTTTTTTGGACTTTTTTAAGACACTGGAAAGCACACTTATAAAAAACAAAGGCCCGGAAAAAATTTTTTTATTTTTTTTTTTTAAAAAAACCAATTTTTTTTATTCTTATACTGATACACCTATATTAGAAAAATAATTTTGCTCTATATCGAAGCAATGTGATCTTGACTGTTTTAAATTTTGGTTTGAAGAAATGGCCCCATGCTCTCTTCCACTGAGGCAGACATTTTATTTTAAGTAATTTCCCCCCCTTTGGGGGTTTCCTACAATTTCTCCAAACCCCATAGGGTCTTTAATGGGTGGGGTTTTAATGGCTCTTCTCGTTGTAGCGCCATAAATATTCCCCCCCTCCACTTCCAACTTTGTCCCCGGCTGCTCAATTTCGGGGAACGATTTTCGTACCCCCCGTTGGAGTGGGGTCCTACTGAACTTCCCGGGCCGGCGCCGGGAAGTGCGTCCCCAATCACGGCAAATCTCTAGCCCCTTTGTAAATTCGGAAGTCTTAACTTTTTGGTGCCCTAATCTTTTTTCTAGTCTTTCCTGTTTTTTCCCGGGGCCGGGGGGTTTTAATTCCGGGTTATCCCTTGAATCCCTTCCCAAAAAAAACCTTTTTCGGGTTGGCCCCTTGGCCACTAGTTCAAAACCTTTAAATTAAAATGAAAAATCAATTTTTCTCAAAGCCCGGTTTACCCCCATTTTTCCATTGGCCTATCGGGCCCATTTAAGATTTTTTTTCCTTATTAAATTCCCTTTCAAAAACCTTATCTTTTGGCCCCCCCGGCCGTGATTAAAAAAACCCTCTTAAAGGTTAAAATGTAAAAATTAAGTTTTCTGAAAGCCCGGTTTATGCCACTTTTTCCTTATTGGCCTATCAGGGCCCACTTTAAGTTACCCCAGGATGATCCCCTATTGAGTCCTTTCCCAAAAATCCCTATATCAATTTGGGCCCCTTTCCCCCTCTCGGTCAAATCTACCCGGAACCCTTGATAAAAATCTAAACTCGCCCCTTCCTGGTTTATCCGGTTTTTTTCCTATAGTGGCCTATCTCGGCCCGCCTTGTGGTTTCACAGGTTCCGTCCTATTGATCCTCTTTTATAAAATCCAAATCGGAAGTGGGCAGTTGGGCCTTCCGTAACCAAATTAAAAAAAAAAAAATTATTATTCCCAAATTAACCCCCTTTTTCCCCATTAAACCCGTTTGTTTTTAAAAAAACCCCGACTAATTTCCTTCTTTTCCCCCCTTTCCGGGCTTAGTGCAATGCAGTCGGCCCCTTTTCCTCCGTTTTAGTCTGTGCTTCCCCGTTGGAAAAAAAGCGCCGAAACAACCTAGTGCAATGTCGTCGGCCCTTTCCTTTGTTCCCCCAAAAAAAATTGTTGGCGGTTTCTTGCCGCAACAACAATAAAATTTTTAAAACTTTTAGCGCCACCCCCTGACGTGCTTCTTGACAGTTTACACATAAACATGCTTTGTTATGTAGGACTTCAAAAAATTACATATTTTAATGTAATTTTTTTGGGGTCTTTAGCCCCCCTTTTTACGTCTGAAATAGATTGGGGAAAAAAAAAAGGTTTTTTTAACCCAGAACTAACCATACCGACTAAACTTAAGGTTTTTAATTTGTCAAATTATTTGAAAAAGTTATAGACAAATTTTTAAAACGTATTGGGACAAACCGGGGGAATATATTTAACTTTTTAAAAAATTTATAACTTCTACCATATCAAAAAAAAAAACTTTTTTTAATAACTTTTATGTAGGGGTATTTGGACAATTCAAAAGCTCTAATTCTGGTCTGTCTGGTTATTTGGTTGCAAAACGGGTTTTTATTTTTCCCAATTATATATCAAATAAAATTGCGGAGACATATTACAAAAGACCCATCATTTGTTTTTTTTCATTAAATGCTTTATTTAGAAAAAAACCTACTTTTCAAATTACCCCCAATTGCATAATAAAGCGTTTATGTATCAACATTTCAAGAAGCCCTCAGGGGGTGTCGCTAGACGCCAGTTAATTATGTATTAATCCCCCAATACCGCATGATTTTTTGTTTAAAATTATATTTTAAAGGAGCAACACAGCCCCACTTTTAAGTGAAATAGGGCTGTGCAACTAAAAATTTAAAAAAAAACATTGTGTCCATTTTTCACCTTGTCATTTGAATAACAGTAAAAAATCTGAATTGGTTTTGAAACCCAAAATTTCATCCTAAAATTTTTAATTATGATTTCCACAATTTTCTAAAAAATCCAAAAAAAAGCTGTTTTACGAACAAGGGTATCACTAAAGCGATTATTGATCGATGACGATTAATAGGCGAGCGCGGAAGGGGTTGAGACATTAATCCCAATTAATCCCGACTTTTCGGTTACAATATTTTTTTTGGGGATTGTTTTGTTTTTAAATTTTAAAATCGTTATTTTTTTTTAATTCCTTTGAGATTTATTCGGGTACCAAAACGGGCAAAAATATCAGTGGTTTTTATTTGAATACAAATTATAAAAAAACTTTTCTGGTTTTTTTCATTTTCATCTATACTTTAATAAACAAAAAATCCATAAAAAGGGAAATTTAAAAAAT
>JAHBCN010017316.1:0-18492 GCA_019359885.1 Listronotus oregonensis
TAATGGCACAAATGAAAAAGCTACCCACATTTTTTCAAGTATTTAAACTATGTTAATAACAAAGAATATTAATAAAGTTTATAATAATATAGGGAAAAAGGACAATATAATGGTTTTATGCAATAAATATATTCTACATTTTCTTTAAAGTATTCAGACAATATATACTAACTCTTTGGTAACAATAAGTTTTTAACGGACAATTTGAATATATAACAGCCACCCCCCGCACCCGCAGCACCCCCCCTTGTGGGCGCGGAAAAGGTGGGGGGGCGGAAAAAAACCCCAGAAAAAATTGGGGGGCGCTGATGTTTTTTTGGGGGGCGATGGGTGATTTGTAACTTCAGCTACTTCATATTTTAAAATTCACTGAAATTAAAATCCTTCTACTACACAACATACATTTATTAGTTCATATTTTTCATATATGCGTTTACAACGCTATTTATGTCTTAAGATATTTAGTAATAGGCCTCAAACACTGAAGACACGTGTTAAAAATATGTATATATTTTTGGGGGGTCAAGCAGAGCACTTCCAGAACGCGTTTTTTTTTTATGTACCTAATCTAGTAAAAATAAAAAAAAATAAAATTAAAATTAGAAGGTTCAATTATGAATTCACATTTGGCGCGAACAAATATTGTACGATTTATTTGTGCAATCCTTTTTTAAATCCGTCAACGTTCGTCGGTCCGCGTTTGTGGAGTGCAGGTGCCGACTGACGTGACTAGAAGTTTTCGTCCGCGAACGATTCTTTAAAAAAGCCAATAAAAACCGATTCGAAAAAATTTAAATTTCCCCTTTTTTTTAATGGATTTGAATTTTTTTTGCCCCCTTGCTCGATCGCTCTGCGATGAATAAAAACCCCTAGTTTGGATGATTCGTTTCGTTAAAAAGGTCACTAAGTCAGAATCGGACCAGAACTCGAAGATTCGGTAATATATAATATTTTATGAGGGCAAATCGATCGTGTCGTTGCTACGACCTGGCAAGTGGCGAGTGGTTTGTTATATTACGATTTTGCTCAGATTGCCAGAGGTGCATTAGGCAAAAAAAAAATGCGGGGCGCTACAAAATAACTGATTTTTAAAGTGGGCGTTAGACCAAATAAGTTTGGGAACTTTTGAGTTAGATCATGGATTTGAAAGATAAAATTAAAAATTTTGTGTAGCATTGTCCAAAAAATCCCTAGTTTAATTAAACCAAGTTAACTGCAAAATGTTTCTACCGGGTGGTGCGTCGCCGGGCGGAATATAGGAAATCCCATGTAAATTTTAAGGGGGTTAATTATTCTCTTCCCTGTACATTTTACAGAAAAAATGTAAGATAACTTTTTGAAAAGGCCAATCTGACAAACGCTCGTGCCAAGTTTCAAAAAATGTTAATAAGCAAATCTTAAATTATTCAATTAAATGTCATTGCAAAATTACCATTTTTTTCAGTTTGGGTTTTAAAACCAACAAGACACCAGCCACCAGCAAACAATTTGTTATAAGGCTTTGTCCAATCACGTCAGCCGAATACAAGGAATGTTTTTTTTTTCGTTTCATCAATCTCACAACCACTACATTAAAAGTAAACATTTTAGACGGAACATTGGGATACTGAATGCTACGCTTAGTTTTGCTAGTAATTCCTTTGATATTCGTCATGAAAAAAAAAACAATCATCTACGTGATTACGGGGGTTCCCCCAAACCATTGGAACTGCAAATGGCATAGATTTATGCGTACCTTTTAGCCACCCCCTCAATGTTCTCGAACACGAACTGAAACCCCTTTTTTGGGGCCCGGCCCTTTTTGATCCCCAAACACATCCAAAGTACAGTCCATAAGCCTTTTTTACTAGTGAAGATATCGGTTTTTTGGAGCCTTCGCGGGGAAATTCCCCCCAAAAATAACTGAATTTATCAATTTTTTAAAACAAATTCGCTCGACATTTTTCTTACACGTAGATCTATCTAATCGAAAAATCAACAGATGTTTAAATAAATGATTAAAAAAATAACGACAAAGGGGTATTTCAAGAAAAACCCCCCTCCCCTTTCCCTAATAATGGGTCGCCCATTTATTACCCCCCCACTAGACCCTTCCGAGAAATCTGAGGCTAATAAAAACATTTGAGGGGGTTGTTGTATATTAGTATAAGTCCAAATATTACAAATCACACGATTTTTTTATAGGGAGGATTTTTCTGTTAGGCAGTGTTATTTAAATGTTTAAACAACCCCCTATTAACAGCTGGTTTAGATTTGGTTTTTAAGTGTACCCAGAGAAAGAAGTAATTCGGTGAAAGATCAGGTGACCTGGCTGGCCAAAGATCCGGTATCGTGGACCAATAATATTTCCGTTAAAAGCATTTTTTAGGTACTATCTAACCATACGCGCAATATGGGCGGGGCAACCATCCATTTGGTACCAGATCATTTGATCTGCCCGAACAAAACTTCTTTCAAGGCCGGTTAAATTTGATTTTAAAATAAGTCCAAATAGATTTCTGCTGTTAGGTTATAGTCTATAAAAAAGGATTCAATGATATAGTTTCCGATAATTCCAGCGAATACATTGGTTTTTTGGGAATATTGTGTCCGAGTATGAACAAAGCGATGTTAATTTTTTGGCTCCATACCGGCAATTCTGAACATTTCGTTCATTGTTGAGGGTGAATGTATATTCATGGGTAAAACAAATATTTCTTAACAACTTCCTATCGTTATTTGCTCTTTCCTTCATTATTAAACAATATGCCATTGTTTGCTCTTCATCTCCTTCTTGCAGCTTTTGATGTTTTTTGAATTTACACGAATAATATTTGTGTTTTTTCAAAGTGCGCGATACCGTTGTATGATGTTTATGTTCCTCTTGCCCAAGAACCCTTGTACTAACCATTTTGTTTTTCTCCACACTTAGTAGAATATTAAGATCTATGTTCTCTCTTCCTACGGCTCGATTTTCGATATACTGAGTTGAATATTTATAATTATTTATTACGGTACCTTTAGACTCTATCTTACTAACAATACGTTTAATGGTTGAAATGGACGAAATGGGCTTGGTGGGGAAATAAATTGAAAACATTTCAGATACTGCTCTAAAACTGTTTCCCGCATAATGCCACTTAATTATGGATACTTTTTCGTCGATTGAATAATTTATATCATTTTTTAAATACCGACTGTCCCTGATTTACTGACACTTTTTCTCATGTCAGGGACACTATTCATTTTACTGGTGCCTGTTTGGTTTTACCTGAACAGAAAATTTGGTAATTTTGCATCTACATTTAATTTAATAATTCAAGATTCGTTTATTAAAATTTTTTATGACTTGGCACAAGGGTTTGTCAGATTGGTCTCTTCAAAAAGTTATCTTACATTTTTTCTGTAAAATGTACAGGGCTGTCAATAATTGACCCCCTTAAAATTTACATGGGAATTAATATGTTCCTCTCGGCGATACACCAGCCGGTATATGTTCTTTGAAATTCAATTTAACATCTACATAAATTCCTTAAAACTCAGTTCACATTTGAATGTTGAGATATAAGGTTTAGTTATATTAAAGAAAGCAAATTAAAATTATGATTTCATTTTTAAATTTATTAATAAAATAAAAAGTTTCAGTAAAATTTGGGTTTATGTTTGAACCCTCCCCGTATTTTCGAAGTTAAATTACAAACGCTGTCGACTTTTCAGCATTTGAAGTTATGAGAGCCTTTTTACACGTAAAGTCGATTTATCATTCATTCATGTTAAAAGAGCTTTTATTGAAATATTTGGTAATGGTGTGAACGAATAAAATATCGCTTTAAAATTCTTTCCCGGATACGTTTTGTCACCACTTCGACCATAAATTTATTATTAATTTATTCAAATTACTTTTTCGTGTTTTTGTTTAAAAAAAGTACATTTTTGATGGTTTTGATACTAAATTAAATGAAAATATATTTAAAAACTTTGTCCTTACTATAGAAACCAAAGAGTAAAATAATATAAAATATAAAGTTGCCAACAAAATTTAAAAATAATTCCGGCTGCCATTTTTTAATTTCTCTATTGATAATAACGAATCTTGGTGGGGTTGGTATTCTCATAAAACGTCATTTTTATGCATATTTGACAAGCGAGCATTCGCGATTTATTTAAATTTTTTTATGACTATTTAAATAGATGTAACAAAATAAATTGCACCATTTTCTATTCTATAATGCAGTGTTTTTAGATTTACACACCAACGTTTTGTTTATTTTATTACGTATTTTAAGAGCTTTAGAGGTCCTAAATCAAGTAAGGAATCGCACTTATTGGGAAATATTATTTTAATTTTTTCCTACCAAAAATCTATTATCTGTTTCGCTCTGACACGCGATTTCTTATGGAAATTGCCATTAACATGAAATTTTCGAATAAGTGCGATAAATCATTGGTTTTGTGATCTTAAAAGCTTTTAAAATCAATAATAAAAAATCCAGGACCGTATTTAAAAAAAAACCAAGTTGATGATGACAGCTCAAAGACGAAACATCGATGTGTAAATCTAATAACACTATTTTATAAAACAAAAAAGGTAGCAATGGAATTGTGAAATTTATTTTGTTATATCTATTTAAATAAAGTCATAAAAAATTAAACATGAAATCGCGAATTATCGGTTTTTTCAAAGATCTGCGGAAGTATTCAAATTTTTTAAGGTGGCATTTTAATCAGCACCAAATAGCTTAACTTTGCCTCCCCATTTAATCGACCTCAATTCTCTTCAAGTTTTCGAGATCCAAATGATGAGAATCGCATTTGGGACACCCTGTACACACAATGCGTAAGGTCTATTTGTTATTAAGGCCTGGTACTTCCATTAACGGATAACTTAATTGTCCGGATAATTTCCATGGTTACAATTGTCACAACAATTGTTATTATGGAAATTATCCGAAGAATAATTTTATTCGTTAATGAAAGTACCAGGCCTTAGTTACATTTTACACTATTTTACATTTTTTGGACTCACCTAGTCCTAAAATACACCCTCCGTAAGGGCGATTACGGAAAAAAAAGAATAAAATAGTGTACAGGGTGGGCCAAATTGGGCACTTTTAAAGGGAAACTCCCATTTCTAAAGGAGATAGATGAAAATTAAGGTCGGTGTCTGTAGCTCAATTTTCGTCAATAACATAATGGTAAAAACCGCACATCGATATATGTTACCATTTCTGAGTTACAGAGTGTTTTTCAAAAAAGTGCATTTTTTAAAAATCGCTGTAACTTTTTTGCTATGGAAAATTTTGAGTTTTTGTATGAACATTTCCAAAGCAACTTTTTACGTAGAATTTAATGGTGTAAATATTTTTTTTTATAATCAATAGTTTAATAGTTATTAACAGAAAAATCGATGTTTTATATGGGACACCCTGTATATTTTTGAATAATTGAAAATAACTTTAAATTACCTTTTCAAAAAGATAGCACACTTAATATTTATTTTAAAGTAAACAGGACTTTATTTTTAAACTTCCCTGTACTTTTTTAAAATACGAATATAGCCATTTCGTGTATTTTTTTCTGTAGAATTCAATAATCTAAACAGAAAAACATTTGAAACAAAAGCAAGAGAGTTACAGCACGAGTGACGTATTTTTTAAATTGAATACCCCGTTTATTATATTTATATCAATAGATAGATATTTTCACGAGGAATTCGGTAATATAGGGGTTGCTGGGTTTATTTCCTGCGGTTTTGTTTCAATTGTCTAAAAACTGCATGATACTATAGGGATAGTTTCACCTGAAAAAACCTGGCTGCCATAGGTCACAGGTGCTTATTTGTCAAAGTCAAGAATTTTAAAAATACGTTATTACTTTTTGGAGTAGTTTTGTAATGGGGCTTCAAATTATATCATATGCTAAAAATGATATGATATATCTATTTCTAAACCAAGCAGCAAAATTACAATAAACGGAAAAAAATAAAATACAATACGAGGTAAAATATGCTGGTAATAAGAACACTTATAACAAAAAATTAAAATATTACTAATAATTTAAATGTTCTATATGACCCACGTTATTTTCGAAACATGATCTATAACCCCTCATTAGCCTTTCCAAGCTCGCCGTTATTATTTGAGGTTCTTGGTTAAGACAATTAATTTCACTTACAATTTTTTCTCTCATTTCTTCCGTGTTTGTGTTCCCATTTTGGTAAACCACATTCTTCAAGTGACCCCATAGAAAAGTGTCCAAAGTTATAATATCTGGATTATTAGGTGGCCACCTAATAGTGCTGTAACATCCAATCCACTGATTGTATCGGCGATTGAGATACTGCACATATGGCGAACAGCATGGGCCGGCGCTTCGTCTTGTTGCCAAATTATCTTGCGATACGTTTCTAGTGGCAATTCTTATAAAATGTCCTCAATATTGTTTTCAAGAAGATTGAGATATCTTTCTTCAGTTAAGGATCCCTCATAGAATATTGGACCGACAATTCTATTGTTGAGCACACCACACCGAACATGAAAAGAAGACCCCCCTTCGTATGTAATCTCTTGAAAAGACCTTCAGTTTTAAAATCGTTTTTGCTGATATATTTCGGTGGAGTTTTCTCCACATTTATAATAAAGAGTTATAATAAGCCATCCTTCTGTTAAAAACCTCATTATAAAACCACTCCAAAAAGTAATAAACTAATTTTTAAAATTCTTGACTTTGACAAATAAGCACCTGTGACCTGTGGCCGCCAGGTTTTTTCAGGTAAAACTGTCTATACTAAACTGCTCAACAAAAAGATCGTACCATTTAATTTTTAGACCCATTTTCAAACGGCTGTAACTTTTTTAAAAAATCACTTTTTTGAATATCTAAAACGACGTTTAAAACTGCGTTTCTTCTACTTTAAGCCGTTTTGCATTTAGTTTTAGTAAGATGAATATTATCATGATGTACAGGGTGATCAATAGAGTGCTACAAAAAAACAAAACATTCGAGTGTGTCCCATTTCAGTGGTATTTTTTTTGGTCGTTATAATATGGGTTGGTACCAAGGTCATATCAATATCTCTAGACGTTTATGCCAGTTTTTGAATTGAGGACCTCTGGCTTGCGACACACTTCTAAACGTCAAATTTTGATAATCAATTCTTTAAAAAGCTATAATTGGAAAATGGATTGACCGATTTCAACGAGTGTGTAATATTCGGAAAGCCCATTTCATGTAGATTTTTTATGTCCTAAGCACTTTTCGATAGGTTCTAATTTTATGAGTATATGGGGTCAACAAATACAATAATCGTAGCTGATTTAGAAATTCTAAATATAGGGTAAATTATTGAACGCCAAAGGGAACATATTATGTGTGTGTTTTGTTTTTAAAATGGCCAAGTTGAAGTTTGTGTCAATATCTCGAAACGATTTCTACCGTTAATCGATTTATGCTGTTTAAGTGCCTGTATAGATAAATTCAATGTATTGAGTAAATATTTTTTTGTTTTTTGTAGAGGTAATTTGACTCTTTGAAAATGGCAAAACTAAGCTAAAATCAGTTAAAAAATATAGTGCGGTAAGTTTTTGGACACCGAAATGTACTAAAAAGAGTTTCAAGAATAACAAGTTTAATTTCTGTTTAATCTAAAATATGTTGCGCAAACAAGGCCGTTCTGTACCTAATGTTGCGGTAATTATGGATACCATAATAAATTTGAAAGCGCTTTGTTGATCACTCCGTTTGTATATCATGGTGTACAACACCAAATACCCTAATTTATGTTTAAAAATAAGACGTTGTTGGAATTCCTATCATTCAGACCTAATGCCATAATAACGACGCATTTTTGCTGAATAAGTTTACAGGCACTTAAACAGCATCAATCGATTGACGGTAGAAATCGTTTCGAGATATTGACACAAACTTCAACTTGGCCATTTTTAAAACAAAAAACACACATAATATGTTCCCTTTGGCGTTCAATAATTTACCCTATATTTAGGATTTTAAAATCAGCTACGATTTTGGTATTTGTTGACCCCATATACTCATAAAATTATAACCTATCGAAAAGTGCTTAGGAAATAAAAAATCTGCATCAATTGAGTTTTCCGAATATGACACACTCGTTGAAATCGGTCAATCCATTTTCCAGTTATAGCTTTTTAAAGAATTGATTACCAAAATTTGACGTTTAGAAGTGTGTCGCAAGCCAGAGGTCCTTAATTCAAAAACTGGCATAAACGTCTAGAGATATTGATATGACCTTGGTAACAACCCATATTATAACGACCAAAAGAAATTACCACTGAAATGGGATTCACACGAATTTTTTGTTTTTTTGCAGCACTCTATTGATCACCCTGTACATTGATAATATTCATATTACTAAAACTAAATGAATACAAATAAAGAAAAGCGGTTTTACTTCGTTTTAGATATTCAAAAAAATTAATTTTTAAAAAAGTTACAGCAATTTGAAAATGGGTCTAAAAATTAAATGGTACGATCTTTTTGTTGAGCAGTTTATAATATCATGCAGTTTTTAGACAATTGCAGCAAAAGCGCAGGAAATAAACCCAGCAACCCCTATATCACCGAATTCCTCGTGAAAATATCTATCTTTTGATATAAAAATATACGGGGTATTTCATTTAAAAAAATACGTCACTCGTGCTGTAACTCTTTTGTTTTTGTTTCAAATGGTTTTTGATAAGATTTATTAATTCTACGGAAAAAATACATGAAATGGCTATATTTGTTTTTTAAAAAAGTACAGAAAAGTTTAAAAATTAAGCCCCGTTTACTTTAAAATAAATACCCCTGTACACTAAATTTTAATTACAAACAGATTAGGGTTTTTTTTTTAATTTTAGTAGGTACTTTGATTTAAATTGCGTTATTTTTTAAAATATCACGGGAACCGTTTTCGACATATTTCGAAATAAATGCATGGCTTTGTAACATGACAGATATCGACAATATTAATTAGGCACAATTTCTGTGTTCTCGTTTCACAGACGATAAAAAAAGTTTATTCTTAATTTCAATTAGATGAAAAACACTTTTATGAATCCTATATTTCAATTTCATTTCATTCTTAAGAAAAGCTGTTTTACGAGTGAACTATCGTAATATCAAATTCAACTTAAAAGTGTGTTAAAATCTTACGGGATACCTTAATAAACTCAAACCAACTTTTTCTTTATCAAACTCTTAAAGTCACGAAAGCAAATGTTTCCACGACAGCTCACTCTATCTAGCTGCTTTACTTAGGTAACTACTATTAAAAAAAAAAAACTTAAAACAAAATTATCAAAGTGATATGTTTCTATTTCAGCTTTTGAACTAGGGCCAAAATTTTAAAATAATGAAGTTTGGAGAACTCTAACAAGAAAGTTTAAAAAGATAAAATTGGGTTTATGTGTTTTTGGAAGTAAGTACACTATTTGGCATGATTTTAGGATTACAATGGCACTTTAGATGAAATTTAACTTAAAAATAAAATTTTAACATAATTCAATTTAAAAATGGTGGGTTTGGACGTAAAAAGATCTGTAAAATCCGAAAATAAAATATATATGGTATTCCATTTAAAAATCAAAACTTTTAGTCATTTCTGGTAAAACCGAAAGTCGGGAAAGCTTGTCATACACGCATAAAAAATGTTAAGCTTTAAAAAATATTGGTGCCCATTTGAAAGACTACATTAGAAACTGAAAGGTGTTTTTTAACTTTAAAATTAGTCAAACATTTTTTTGGAAATACTATGAGCAAATAAAGACTAAATACTCTTTTAATAATCTCTTTTAAAAAAGTTATGATTTTGAACTTATTAATTAAAAAGTTATTAAAATGTTTATTGCTGACAAAAACAAAAGAATATTTGTATATTACTTTGCAAAGTTTAAAATCAATTGGCGGAAACCCATTTTTCATAGGAGAATTGCAGTGTCCTTCAAAGTGCGTTTATCTTATAAATGAAGTATACATTTTTGACGAAGCGGGAATTATAGTAATTTCTTTTTTAATAAACAAGTCAATATACTAAGCTTAAAAAAGTTATGCTATCTAAAACAAGTGAGATAGTCCGTAGCTGGCGCCCTCTACTAGCAACATCAAAAGTATGGTGGAATTTGAATTTCTCATCTCAAAGAACCCCCAAATCCCCAATTTTGTACCGCTATGTCTTAAAGTTTAGAAAAATTACGTAAAAACGAAAATAAAATTAAAAGTATGAGACCCTGCATCTTAGTTATTATTCACTTTGGGATAAGGCAAGTTTACCTTATTTGCATTATTTCATCCTAAGGAATTTGCTGTTGCTCTGTCTCTCATTACTTCTGGGACACCCTGTATAAAATAGATCCTAGTTACCACCAGTCATAAAGTAAACTTTTGTATAATACCGACCCTTACTCCAATAAGAGTAAGTACAAGTAAACTTTGTTTTATAGAAACATTTTAATAATAATTTTTCCTTTTCCTGGCAGTAACATAAACCCACCAGTGCGAAATGACTAATGTCCAGCAACTGGAAAAATTTTCCACTAGAAAAACTTGCTACTGCATAACAGGCCTGGTCGAGACAAACATTATTTCTTTTCAAGTAGTAAATAAAATAGTTTTGCAACTAAACCCAATGCAATTTCTATTTTAAGTTTTAACTTAAACCGTATTATGAAGGCACATGTTTCTTTATAATTTCCCGTCTTATTATTCTCACTTTATATCAAGAAACCAATAAAAAATCATGGCCGATGCCCTAAGCCAATGATGCGCAAGAAAGGTCTGTAACGCTTTAATCGTCTGCGCAGCAATCAGAGCTGTCAAAGTACTCTTAAATAGTACTTCAAGTACAAGTACCAAGTTTCTGGTTTTTTTAAAAATTACTTCAAATACAAGTACCAAGTATTCATTAAAATGTACTTGCATTTACAAGTAAATTAAATTACTTGAAGTACCACCCAAGTATTTGACTTGAAGTAAATCCAAGTACTTGAAGTAAACCAAAGTACTTGAAGTAAAACAAAGTAGTTGAAGTAAAACAAAGTACTTGAAGTAAGACAAGTACACCAAAGTACTTAAAGTAAACCAAAGTACTTGAAGTACATAAAAATACTAGAAATTAAAAGTACTTCAAGTAAAACAAATTATACTTGAGTAGTATTTTTTTTTAAGGAAGTTAGAGGGTTTATTCCTCAAAACGGGGTTTTCCAACAACTCCTAAAAGCTTTAAGGACTGAGCGCTATGTCATTGGAAAGTAGGCCAGTCGGTAAAAATTATATTTAGGAAAACAAGTAGGGTTGCTAAGTGTCCCGTCTTATGCATCCGATGTCCGAAATAATGTAAAATTTCGTATGTACATTTATGGCAACAGGCCTACAATGCCGTACTCGGGTGGGCGCTTGGGCCTTAAACTATTATAGGAAATATTGGTTTTTCCCAAAATGGGGTTTTCCCCGTGGTTGCCAACGGGTTGGCGTTGGCACCCGTTGGCATCCGATACATCTGTCAAAAGCGAGTGTTCTCATATGGGTGCTTACAGCAGGTTGGCACCCAAAACCTATTCTTGGAAAATATTTTTATTTTCCATCAACACAAAATCAAGTCAGAACAACCTAACTTCAATTTTGATGTCGTTTCCATTTTATTAGTGGAAATTTTGTAAATTCGAGTACTTGGTTGATTTTTTAATTCAAGTTCTTTTTATTTACTTGAAGTACTTTCTTTACTTAAAGTACTTCTTTTTACTTCAAGTACTTTTTTTTTACTTCAAGTACATCGTAATACTTTAAGTACTTAAATAAATACTTCAAGTACTTAAATAAATACTTCAAGTAATTTACTTGGTCAAATCAAGTAAAAATCCAGGAATCTTCATAAAAACTAATCAAGTACAAGTACAAATACCTCCTAATAAAAAGTACTTGATGTAAAATACTTGAAGTACAAAAAAGTACTTTAAGTAAAATTTTACTTGAAGTACTTTAAGTTTTGACAGCTCTGGCAGCAATTAGTGATGAGCAAAGCAAGACCAAGACCAAGACTGGGCTAGTCTTGGTCTTGGTCTTGGTCTTGCAAGCCTGGTCTTGGTCTTGGTCTTGCACCACCCGGTCTTGGTCTTGGTCTTGGTCTTGCTGCAAGAGTCTTGCTGGTCTTGCTTTTTTTGATAGTAATAATTTAAACTCAGCAATCTTGAATAAAATATATCTTTTTAATACTTAAATATAAATAAAGATGGAGACTATATTTTTTGCTTTAAAATTTTAAAATATACCAATTTTAATCTTAAACGTACATTTGAATTATTTGATTAAAAAGCATATTTTAAACCAAGGGGTTTATTTATTTATAGCGCCAGGGCCGGATTTAACTTTTTTCCGCCCATAGGCTAATAAGTATATTTTTGCCGCCCTAATATGTCAATATTTTTTGGATATCAAAACGCAAAATTTAGCAATAAAAGAATGTAAACTACATTAGCAATTTTATAATATTAAACAAATTTAACCAAAGTAAAGCATACAAAAAATTAAATATCAATTCTTTAAATTACTTTAAAACAAACAAATTTCAGGATTTTTTTTATCTATTCGCTAAATTATATATATATATATATATATATATATATATATATTATATATATATATATATATATATATATATATATATATATATATATATATATATATATATATATATATATATATATATATATATATATATATATATATATATATATATATATATATATATATATATATATATATATATATATATATATATATGTATACATTATTAATTTACCATTACATTTTTTCGAAAATTAATCGTACATTTGCCGCCCATAATATTTGCTGCCCTAGGCTTCATCCATCCACCCCAGTATGGAGCTCTATTTTTGGTTAAATTAAGGCACAACCTTCTTTTATACATTTAGTGGCATATAGAAACATTTGGGGATAAGAATTATATAAATTTTCTTTGAAAAAGCATATAAAATTAAAAGAAATACAAAACTGTGTACTGTGTAAGCAGAAAAAACTTTTAATTTCAACCAGATGTGAAATTTCCATGAAAATAATTCTGATGTAAACATTGGTTTCTGATTAAAAAAAAAGTTATTTAAAAAACTTTTTAGTTGATATGAACTTTTTATCATCAAATTAGTTAAACATTTGCCGTACAAAGTTTGTAGAAATACTTTATAAACAATCTGCAGATACAAGGGGACTCAATAGTGTGACAAAGCTCTATATCTCCGAAATCGTCCATGATAGTGAAAAACTAAACATACAAAAATTATAGACAAAAAGGCATAAAATCTAAAATTATTTTCTATTCCAGAATTTTCCGGTCAAGCCACTGCCACTCAAGAAAACTACCTTATTTTTAGCTTTTCCCCTAAAAAAAAATATGGCAAAAAATCAATTTAGAAAAAATCGCCCCCCTAAAAAGGAACAATGTCGACGTAGATGATTTTTAAATATCGTTTTCGGCTTTGACTTTACCATCTAAGCCGAAAGTGATTCGTACAATCCATTAAAAAAAAAAGTATCTCTCTATCACATGACAAATATATTTTTCAATAATCCATTACTTTCACATTTATATCTTGATTTTAAGAAGTAATCTAGTAGTGCTACTTCTTACAGTGTGGATCAAAAATAATGTATTTCTAGATTTTTAAGATTTTTAATCCACCCTGTAAGTGGCATCACTAGATAACGTATTAAAAAAAAAAAAAAAAAATTAGAAATATGAAAGTAATTTTTAGCTTCTATAACTTTTGTACCCCTAGTTTTTCTCTGTCGTAAACCATCTCATTATTTTTAAAACGTGTTATTAAATTTACTTGTTATAATTGTTAAAGAACTATAGAACTCAAAGAACAAAGTGATTAATTTAATTATTATTTTATTAAAGAAACTCTTACTAATTAAATAATCGTCTCTTAGTACTTCTTGACACATTTTTGGTCATGTCTGTATAAAATACCTCTGTATATTCAATATTTAAATTAAATATTATAACATAAAAAAAAAGTCGCGAAAGTGCAAGAGTCTTGCGAAGTCTTGCACACCTCGGTCTTGGTCTTGGTCTTGGCCTTGCATACCCGGTCTTAGTCTTGGTCTTGCAAGTGAAAGGGCGGTCTTGTTCTTGGTCTTGATCTTGGTCTTGCTGCAAGACCAAGACCAAGACCAAGACCGCAAGACCGCAAGACCAAGACCGGTCTCGCTCATCACTAGCAGCAATTGATTAGCGTGGTCACATGATCTTTCTCTAGCGTGCAAAGGATGGGAGTAATTCGCTGCCCCCATCTTCAAGACAGTGGTTTTCTACTTTTCAAAAAGAGGAGATGGTTTTCAGAAATAAAATAATGTGTTTCCGCGATCAAGTTATGTTTCTTATTTTTCTAAAATAATTTCTAGATTCAAGTTAAATTCTTGTATTTAAACAAAAAAAAAATGCAATTTAGTTTCTGTTTTCTGTTTAAGTATAAGAAATATTTATTCTCCAGTGTGTCGTTAACCCTAACCGTTTCCGAAAAAACGTCAGTTTATTTACTTTGTTAGTTTCGTAAGTTCTGTCGAATTAAATATGAAAAAAAAATAATTTCATCTTTTACTAGCATTATAGTTTTAATAAAAAGTTAAACTTTTAGTTAAAAACTTCGTAAGAGGGTTCAACACGGGCTCCGTCAGGTCTGCTACACTCACTTAACGAAATACGCCAAATACATGATGTAATAAAGTGACTTGTTTTTAAAAACGGTTAGAATTAGCGACATGAATACAAAGATACATAAAAACAAATTTACCTACACCTATAAAAAAAATTATATTTGTTTGGAAGCTGTAAGAGATTGTCATATGTAAATATTTTGCAATTTCAATCTTTTTTTTAAGAGGGTTCTCTGATTTGATAGGTTCAAAAAATCGATTTTTTGGCATAAACTGTTTCCTTAATATACAGGGTGTTTCCTAACTACGGTACGAAACTTCAGAGGGTGATTGGCTAGGTCGTTTTAAAAAAAAAAGTTCCTATGAACATATGTCCGGAGTTGCTTCGTTTCTGAGATACAGGGCGTTGAAGTTTAAAGAAAAAAACGGTATTTATAAAATATTATAAATATCCTAAAACCGATTTGGTCGAAGTTTGGTGCAGTTATTTAAAGTAATAAGATGCTTATTTGGCTCAACTAGATTGAATTTATTAGCCCAGTGGCGTCTCATAACAGCCATATTATTGACGAAAATAAAATGATTTTTTTCTTATAGTTTTTATATTTTTTAAAGATTAAGCGACTAAAAATACAACTTTTTACTTTCTTGTGTTTTCCATACTAGCTTGTTTTGAGAAAAAAATTATAAAAACCACATTAACTCATTCTAAAATATCCATGGACAAATAAAAAAAAACCAAAAATAAAAAATAAATAATTTCGACCTTAAAGTAAATGAGCAAAATGTCCACCTTCTCATAAAATACGGCACTGCAATCGATTTGTCATTGAGTGTCTGACACTTAAAAAAAAAACGATATTTAAATATCATAAATATCCTTAAACGATTTGGTGAACCAATGACTTGTACGACATTTATTATCACATTTTTGGCATACCACATCTGCTTTTTATAACAAATTATTGCGAAGTCCAATCTAGTACCTACTTACTCGCTTTGGAGACCAGCTCACAGTGATAGTATTGTCATATCAGTAAAATTCAGAGTTGTCAATTAGCAGTGATCCATCATGAATAATTCTACTACGCTGAAATGGCTGACATGCACTTTATTTCTGGATTAGCAAATGGAAATGCAGTAGAAGCACGAAGAATTTACCAGGACAGATATACTAACAGAGTAATTTCAAGTGCCAAAACATTTAGAACGCTACACGCAAAGTTATGTAAAACTGGGAGTTTTAATAAAAATACAGGCGGTGGAAGACCAGAAACTGTAACAACTTCAAATAGTACCAGGAAGATTGCACAGCAGCTGAAAGTCAGTCCAAAAACCGTTTGGAATGTTCTAAAAAGAAACCTCATGTACCCATATCACATACAGCGGGTCCAAGCCCTGCTACCTCGGGATTTTCAAACAAGATTAATGTTTTGCAGGTGGTTGATTTATACCATGGCTTACAATAATAATTTTTTACCAAATGTTTTATTTACGGACGAGGCAAATTTTTCACGAGATGCCATTATGAACTTTCACAATGACCATTTTTGAGCCGACGAAAATCCCCACGTTATTAGAGAAAGTCATTTTCAGCAACAGTTTTCGCTGAAAGTTTGGGTAGGGAAATTTTTGGTGACTACCTAATTGGCCCATTTTTTTTACCCGAAGATTAACAGGTGAATCCTACAGGGCTTTTTTTCACGATCATTTACCCATTTTGTTAGAAGAAGTACCCGTACAAGTAAGAGTCAACATGTGGTTTATGCACGACGGGGCTCCAGCTCATTTTACTGCTCATGCTCGTCAGCATCTCGACATCACCACCCTAATCGCTGGATTGGACTGCAGGACCTCAAAATTGGCACCCCGTCCGATATGATTCCCAGATTTCTATTTATGGGGCCTTTAAAAGCTCTTGTTTATAAAACTCCCGTACTAGATGTGAATGACTTAGGAATGGATAATTGAAATTGCAATTCTAAAAAAAAATTTTTTTTTCCCCCGTCAGACACTCTGACAAATCGGTTGCAGTCCTGTATTTTATAGAAGGGGACATTTTTATTTACTTAAGGCGAAGGTGTTTATTTTTTTTTTTTTGGTTTTTTTTTATTTTTTTCATGGATAGCTTTTAGAATGAGTTAATGTGGTTTTTAGTTTTTTTCTCGAAAACAAAGCTAGATATGAAGAAAACACAGGAAAGTAAAAAATTGTATTTTTAGTTGCTTAATTTAAAAAATATAAAAACTATAAGAAAAAGTCATTGGGTACTTTTTCGTCAATAAAAATTGGCTGTGGTGCCCACTGAGACGGCCATGGAGCTAATAAATTCAATCTAGTTAGAGCTAAATAAGCACCCTATTACTTCAAATAACTGCACGAAATTTCGACCAAATCGGTTTTAGGATATTTATGATATTTTATAAATACAGTTTTTTTCTTTAAACTTCAACGCTCTGTATCTCAGCAACTCCGGACATATGTTCATAGGAACTTTTTTTTCTTAAAACAACCTAGCCCATCACCCTCTGAAGTTTCGTACCGTAGTTAGGAAGCACCCTGTATTCAGAATATGGTGGTAAGGTGATTTTTCAAAATTCGGAGCCATTATAAAGATAGAGCAGTTAGAAGAGGGAGCTGTTCGAAGCGCTAAGCTGAGCGCTGAAAGTTCTGTCAGCTGGATACCTGAGACCCTTCTAAACAAATGTATGCTTATACAAGTACAGACAAGTTTAAACAAGTTTAGAAAATTATTGGTGTAGTTATTAACGTCTGAAATTTATTTTAGTCTTGGTATTGCAGATTAAATGGTAAGTAAGGATTTTTATGGTTGTAACTGTACTTGAAACTTCAAACAGGCTTTTCTCATAACTATGTTTTTTAAACTTTCCTTCATCATATCTCGAGAACAGCTTGACCGATATACTTCAAGCTTATAGGGTTGACTGAAAATTAAAAAAAAACATCATAGAAAGAGCATTAACACAGCAAAACGCAATTATTTCTCCAACATTATGGCAAGATTCTGACAATATGTCTTCTGCTGCGTGGTCAATTATTAAAAACGAAGTATCCACAAGTAAGGGTAAAACTAAGCCGGTAAAGTTTTATAATGAAAAATTGAAATTCCAGCAGAGAGCTGCTCACGAGTTTAATAAATATTTTTTGGAAAACTTCTAAAAAACCCGGCTATACAATGCCACGGAAACAATGATTTTGACAAAAGTCAATCGCAAAAAAATATACCAGAAATGGAGCTGCTTAGTATTTTCCTGATGAAGTGGGTAGTATAATTTTAACATTTCCAAGAAGGATTCCATGGGTTTTGATGGTATTCCTTGTTCAGTTTACGTCATGTGGTTGACTTTTAAAATATCCATTAGCAACCTTAATTAATAAATCATTTCAGGAGGGAAGTTTTCCATCCTTTTAAAGCAGGCGATCGTTGTTCCTATCCATAAGAAGGGGCCTATTGATGATATGGCGAACTATCGGGCATATCCTTGTTTCAGTATTTTCAAAAATTTTTGAAAATGCCTTTTGTGAAAATTTAAAGTTTTTTATAATTGAAAAAAATATTATAAGTCCTTCTCAATTTGGGTTTCAAAAGAAACTGTCGACCAAGGATGCCCCAATCTATCTGATTAATTATATCATAGATGGGCTTGACAACAAAAAAAAGACCGTTTGTATTATTCGATCTACCGTGCCTTTGACACGGTTAGACATGTTTATTGCTTATTATTAAAAGTTATGGGATTCGAAAATACGCTTTCCTGGTTTGCTTCCTATCTGCGAGGAAAATCAAAATGGGATTGAAGGGGA
>JAHBCN010017317.1:0-18531 GCA_019359885.1 Listronotus oregonensis
AAAAAAATAATGAATATTGAATAAATAATTTTTTTTTTTTTCCCCAAGGAAAAAAAAAAATTTTCCCCGGGTTAAAAATTTTCCCAGTTTAAAACTAAAAAATTTAAACCCCCCAAAAATATTTTTAAAAAAAAAAATTTTTTATCTTGTTTTTAAAAAAGGGCCCCCCAAATTTAAAAAAATCCTACCCCTAGGGCCCCCAAAAAACCCATCGGCCATTTTCCCCCCCTTTTAAAAAACAAAAATTTTTTTTCAAAATTTTTTTTTTTGGGGGGGTTTTTTTGGACCCCCCAATTTGAGGGTCCATAAAACCCCACAAACCCAAAGATTTTTTTGCCTGTGTTAATAGTTTTGTTCGCGGGTCCAATTCAACCGGAAAAAGGGACTTTGACGCAATATAAAACGGTTTTCGCAAACCCAAAATTTTTTGGTTTTTTAAAGTAACGGTTCGGCTTTCCCCCGGCATCGGTTGGTTGTAAAAAATTAAAAAATCTTTCCCCGGTAGCCCCCGGTTTTTTGAGGGTTTTTAAAAAAGTTCGGTTCTGTTTTTTCATCCCAATATAAACATTCTTATCATCTTTTGCTGTTTGTTGTGTTTGGGGAAAAACCCCTTGTTTTGCCCTTTTTTTTTTAAAAACTTTCCTATTTTATGAAATTGGAAGTATAAATGGCCCCCCCAAAAAACCCTTTTGTTCTTAAATTTTTTAAAATTTTCCTTGTTTTTTTTTTTTAAAGTTTATTTTTTTTTGGGGGGATTTAAAAAAAAAATTTTAAAATTGTTTATAAATTGATAAAAAAAAAAAATTCTTTTTTTTTAAAATTTAAAAAACCCATTTAAAATAAGTAATTACTTTTTAAAATTTAAAAAAACGGGGGGAAAAATTATCCATTATTTATGAGGGGGTATTTTTTTTTTTTCGGGTGTCACCCCCAAAAGGGGGGCAAAAAAAAATAAAAACTTTTAAATGAAAAAAACCCCCGGTAAAAGTCAGGGGGGTTTTAAAAAGTCAGCTGTTGGAAAAAAGGGGGTTGCCGCGCCGTTCGCGGTAAAAAAAAATCCGGAACCGGTTTTTGGGGGAAAATGCGCCTTAACACAATCCTGAAGGGGTTTAATTTTAGTTGGGGAAAGGGGTTTTTAATGCCCCCGGGAAAAAGCTAATTTGTCCTAATACGGGAAAGGGGGCCAAAAAAAAGGTAGACCGTAAAAATGACCTTTTTCCCAACTACACTTTTTTTTTTTTTTTTTTTAAAAATTCTTTTTCCTAGACCGAACAATGGCAGGTATGCTAAAAACCCCGCAAAAAAGGGGCGGTTTTTTTCCCCTTTGCAAAAAAATTAAAACTTTTTAATTTTTTACAAGACACAGAGCCCCCAAAAATTTTTTAATATGTATTTTTTTTTAAAATATATTAGGTACCTACTCAAAAAAATTACCGGTTTTTATTTCAAAAACCCCCTCCCACCAAAAATATTTATTTCCCGGGGGGGGCCCCAAAAATTTTCCCCTCTTTGGGGGTTTTTTCAACCAACATAACTCCCCAACATAAATTTAAAAAAAAGTAAAGACAAAATTTGGGGGTTAGTGTATTGTCTCAACAAACAAAAAAAAAAATAAACGGGGCCCTTTTACTTGAATTAGGGGGGAAAATTTTAAAAATCATATGTGACCATCTCGCGCAAAAAATTGGGGCAAACCGGCTGGGAAAAAGGGGGAGGGGTTTACTGTCTTGATCGCCGTGTTTCTCATTAAAATCCTTATTTGTAAAAAACTTAAAAAAAAAGGGGGGAAAAAGGGGGTTTTAATCATATTCCGATGACCATTATATTTTTCTTACTGCTAAAGTGTTTAACCCAAAAACATTAAAACTAAAGGGCTTTGGTTTAACAACAAATTAGTAACTATACTGAATGTTTTCTTAACTTACTTAACTTATATAATTTGAAGTAAGTTTTGCTTTGGTACTAAACAGCAAATTTAAATTTGCACAGATACTGGTTGTGTTCTGATGAAAACTTAACTAATATAATTCGTAGCAAGTTTACTTTTGGTAATTAACAGCAAATTTAAATTAGTAACTATACTGAATGTTTTCTTAAGAAACTTAGCTTTATAATTCGGAGTAAGTTTTTTTGGTACTAAACAGCAAATTTAAATTGGCACATATACTGGTTGTTTTCTGATGAAAACTGAACTGATACAATTCGGGGCAAGTTTACTTTTGGTATTAAGCAGCAAATTCAAATTAGTTAATCTAATGAGTGTTTTCTGAAGAAAACTTTCTCGGTAAAAATATCAGAATGTTTTCTCAGGTGAGTTTACATATTAAACTAACCCTGAAATTCCTGCAATTTTTTTAATTAATTTTACAAATACCCCCCATAATAAAGTTTGCAGCAAAATTTTGTGAACTATCATGTTTAGTGGGTATTCTCCAACAGATGGCGCCACAAAACCCAATTTTCGAATTTTTAGTTGATATCAGTTAGCCTTCCGTTGTTTTTTTTTCTTTCACTTTTGGATATATTATTTTTATCAAACACATTATTTTTCCTTAAATAAAGGTTTGTTTTGCTTTAGTTCGTTTTAGTCATCTATCTATCTCTCTCTTTCACATATTATGTGTGTATAAAATTTTATTATTTAATAAAGCATAAATAACACCTAACAAATAGAAATTATCGTCTTTTTTTTGTGGTTTTACATCCTGGCTAGTCTCTGGAAAATATCAAAACAAATACATTCTAATTTTAGTGTAGATTTCAACTCGTTCGTGTTATAGCATTTGTCAAAGGTCTATACATATTCTAATAGAAGGCTTTTATTATATATTATTTTGTTTTTATTTTCTCAAATAATATATATAAACACCTAATATTGGGGTATTTTTCATCGAGCAGTGATAGTGTGTGTTTTTTGTGTTTGAAAAATTTACCTGATTTTGTGTTTGGATTATATATTTATACATTGTTGCTGCTGCTGCTGCAAAGGTAATTCAGTTTATTTTAGTTAAATTTAAAATATTTAGGATTTTTCACACTCCACAATATCTCTCTCTCGCTCTCGTTTTTAGGACATGTTTTTTAAATATCTTTACTGTTATATATATTTTTTCAAAACTAGTTTATTTGTCCATTTTTTTTTTGTAAATTCACTCTTACATATTTTTAACCGCTAAATGCTTTTTCTTTTTAGACAGAATGTCAGCTTGCAGATAACCGATAATCTGTTAAAATTACTTGTAATGTACTATACAGAATGTTTTATTTGTTATGTTAACTATCAATGTTCTAGAAATCTATTATTCAAAAACAACGTGAGAGAGATCAAAAATATTTTTTGGAATTTTCGTTGGATAGCGATTATCTTTTGTTATTTTCATTATGGCGTGAGAATGTGAAGGGTGAGAACCTGTTAATTTATTTTTTCTTGTATGTTGTTGTTTATCATTCAGGAATTTTATTTGGTAAATAATATTTTACATATCAATTTTGTTATTTTCATTATACGCGGTGTGTGTGACCATGCTAACCTTGTTTTTTTCACTGGAAATATATGTTTGTGTTTATTATTTCCACTGAGATATATTATGTTTTGGCAAATTCAAGAAACAAATTGTTTATTATTATATACTTATGTTATATTGTTTTTTATACCAGCGCGCTAGTTTTTTATTTTTAGACAATTTTTCGGAAATTATACAAATGTCATTTACTTTCACTATAGGCAATATATATATAAAGAATTTTGTTAGAAAATAGCTTTTAATACAGAGTGTTGCAACTTGTATCTTTTATAATATTGGGGTTTTTTGGTAAAATGACTATTTATTCGACAATAGACAGAATTTTTTAATTACAATTTTACGCAATGTTAGAAAATGACTAATTATTCGGCATTATACAGGATGTTTTTTTTATTTGCCGTCTTTACACACTATGTTAGAAACATCTTTTTAATACAGAGTGTTACAAAACTGTAGCCTTATATATTGGTAAAAATAACTAATTATTCGGTGCTATACAGAGTGTTTTAAATATATATATACGTGAGGTTTTTATTAGTTTAGTGGGATGTAAACTGTATTATACAACAACAACAAGAGATGCTCCACTAATTGGGTACTAAGTTTGAGATCTTTCCTGTTAGGAACATAACCCTTGCTTTATAGTTTGACGTTGTTTTTTTCGAGAGAACCATTATTACTTTTGTTATCTGACATGAACATCAGCTTCTTCAAATCTTAAATATAATTTTATACAGGCTGTTTAGCAAAGTGCACTTTGAACCGCTACAGGATGTTTAATAAAGTAAGCTAACCTCTACATCTAAGACTTGGTAAGTGACCTATTTTTTATATTACTCCTTTTACTACTTGTAGATTATGTTTTAGACGTTTACCTGATTATCAACTATCATTTTAGTAGTCGCCTCTGGTTTATCCAATATTGTAAAGTTGTATATTAAGTTTTTTTCTGAAGCTAATTGTTTTAATATTTAGTAAAAGGGTTTTAGTTTTTATACATCCTGTATTATTCACTACGGACAACGCCTAGCTTGCGGTTAGCTTATCCTTTTATTCTTTTAAAAAATATTTTTTATCATATTTTATCGGTTTTGGCTGTAACCAAAGTAAAAAAATTCTCAACTTTAAATAAAATATTATTTGTTTAATGAAACCACATTAGGATAAATTCATCCGTGTTGGTTTATAAACATCCTTATTTTTAAAAAATAATATTTCTCCTCTTATCACTACAACCACTATATTGTAAATAATTCTAGACTTTAAAAATTTATTGTTTGATTACGTTTACTATTATTAATTATTAATAACCAATAATCAATATTCGTTATAGAAATTTTGCCATTTAATACCAAACACCAAGGAAGCACACGTGTGATGACACCTTGAATTCGGTCTTTTTATTTATTATGTATACACCCTTTTAGCATTTATATTTAATATACCCCGGTGGCCGGAGGATTTAAAGCGTTGAAACGAGGTGCTTCGTCACGGGCGTTATACCTGGTTCAAATCCCTGTGTTTTTTTATTTTCAAAATGGCGGCGGCCTAAATTGGCCTGAGGACATCTACCACATGATGACGTAATAAGCGCCGACGATTGCCGATGACGTAACCGAGGTTTGCCGATGACGTAACCCGAGGTTTGCCGAAGCGCGCCTCTTTCTTGGCCTGATAAGGGAAAACTCACTCAAGGGGGGGAAAAAGCCAACTCACTCAAGGGGGGGAACCTCTACTATTAAGTCTAGCCTTTTTGCATGTTACTACCGCCGAAGTTGATGCTTTGGTTTCCTTTCTGGAAATTAAAAAAATAATATTAAGTATTGTTGTAAAAAATTTATGATTTTTTCAACACTATTTAGAAAAATGTTTTACCTCGGTGGAGCTGCATGTTATCGCGAACATGGCGTTCAATGCCCCTAGAGACTTTAATACAGCTCCACACACTTCACATGTTTTCCCCGGACGGCAGTCAGCATGACGCTTCAAATTATCAGCTCTGGAGAATGAGCGAGCACAATATTGACAGACGAACATTTTCTGTAAAAAACAGATGTTTTTAGACTACTGTTAAATATAAAAAAGAAATATTTCAATCGGTTGATAAATAAAAAGTCATGTATCGTAATACCAAAAGGGCTTTATGGAAAAAAATAAATTTTCTAAACTTATTTATGTATTTTAACATCCTTAATCAGAATAAAAAAGAATTATTTCATTCGGTTAATAAATAAAAGAGATATGCATTGTGTTACCAAAAGGGCTTTATGCAAATAATAATTTTAACCTGCTAATATATGTATTTTAATGTTTTAAACAATTCAGAAAAATTTTTCCAATCGGTTGATAAATAAACAAGTTATATATGAAGAGACCAAAAGGGCATTATGTAAATAATAAATTTTCCAAGTAAAATGTGTTTTAAAATTCTAAATCATTTAGCGAAAAAAAAGGTATTGATCCGACAAATAGGAGCTGAGTTATATGGGAAAAACATATAAGGACCTTTGAAAAAGGTGCCGAGGTTAAAAGTGGTTTTTGGGAAACTATTAAAAAAACTTGCGCAAATAGGGGGGCTTCGCCATCCCGGTTGATAACGATCTTTCATAAAATGACATTTTTAAAAAAAGTTTTTTGAGGATTATTAAAAAAATATACTATTTTTTGAAAAACATGTAAAAATGGGTATTATTAATAGGTTTTCGATAAATTTAATATTAAACAATAATATGTATATGATGTAAATAACATCTAAAAATAATTTTAAAACGGTTTTACGCTGTTTGCCGGTAATACGACTACCTAATCATTTTAGGGAAATATTCAGTGTTTAACAATATTATTCTAAAAATTTGGTATTAATAGGAAATTTATGTATAGATAATATAAAATCAGCAAAAATAATGGTTTAAAGTTTTAATATTTGTAATATAAAAATTACTAACACTAATAAAAAATAGAACTTGTATTTAACTATGTGAATTATAAGGAAAATGGTTTTTGCAATAAAACTAAGTACTTACGATTGGTATGTAGTTTTTGAGTCTTTTTTATATTTATTGCAGAATGGGTATTATTAATAAATTTTTGATATTTTTAATATTAATAAGAATGTATAACTAAAAAAAAAAAGAACTTTCAAAAATAAATTTTAAAAAGATTTAGCGGGTGTTTTTAATATTTTTAATAAATAAATTACTAATACTAATAAAAAATAAGAACTTGTATTTAACTATGTGTAATTATAAGGAAAATAGGTTTTAAGCAAAAATAAATCTAAGTATTACGATTGTAAAATAAAAATCACTTTTCACAAAAAATAACGCACAAAGTCTAAAAGTTTAAAATTTAATAAAATAATTATATTCAGGAGCACTATCGAGGACGAGTGTAACTGGGATATGTTTTTTTAACTATCTTCAGTATTTATACCGCGAACATTTCAAATTTTCGTTGTGAAATAATATTTTAATTGCAACAGGATACTGGTTTCCGTTTTTGACGGATAAGAATTTCTTATTTCGTTGTGGTTGTTTGGAATAATATTTAACCCAGGAAGCTTTTTTTTGATGCGATAAAATTTTATTATCTATTTGTACTACACGCTGGTTGTTAAATATTATTTTCTAACAATATTTAACCTTTTTAATAATTTTATTTTTAATGGCTGCTAAGTTAGTATATAAAAAATTTATTTAGTATTCTTTTTTAATAATAATAATATTCTGTATAAAGCCTTTTGGTTTAGAATTTAACCTTAAGGCTCTTTCACCCCGCTCTAAGCCCCAGGTCACACCCTAGGCCCGGTGCAAGCGCAGGGGGGCCCCCACATGTTAGGTTAACATTTGACAAGGACATTTACAGCCGCTTTTTTGCTTGTGTAAGACCAAGATACATCTCATCCACGTAAGCTAAATTTCCTAAGTCACGTGGTTAAATATGACAGTTGACAGGTGGTATTTGACAGGTGACAGGCGCCATTTTTTAGCGCTTGCGTAAGACCCTAAGATGCAACTCATCCACGTAAGTAACTTTTCCAAGTCACATGGTTTTTGACGTATGACAGGTGACATTTGACTTTGACAGGTGACAGGCGCCATTTTTTAGCGAGCGCAGTACTCTAAAATAAGCCTCCCCAAGATTCCTAATTAATGTTGACGTCAAGATTTGAGATATAAAGCCCTCCGGAGGCGGAGGGCGTTGAACGAATCATCTTACCCTACTAGTCATTTTGAAAAAAATTTTTAGGTGATAGAATTCTTTCAAATTCTAAGTCACCATCCTGAAAACTTGAGAAACCTAGGTTCTTTAATTTGCCTTTCCAAAACCATCAATTTTTTTTCGCAAATTCCAAAATATTTTGTTTTAATCAAAGGACACCTTGAGGCCATAGCACATGGTATATAATTGATGTGGATTCCATATCAACTTTTTAATTAAACATTTATGAAAATAATAAAAAATAATTTAGAAAATTCTAAATTTGCACTGTTTTTTATTTTTTCTATAGAAAAGAGAAAAATGCTAAGTTTTGTATAGATTTGTTTTTTACGTGTTATGCACCACTTTTAAAAAATAGTACTGGTGGTTTGTTCTTAAATTTTAGATATCAAAACGTTTTTTCTAAACTTAGCTAGAAACAGAAATTTTTAACTTGCAAAGTTATTGTGTTCGAAAACATTTTCAGTGACTATTTTACTAGAGTGTTTTACACTGGCAAAATGTCGTAGGAACGACCTGTTTTTTACTGGTAAAACTCTTACCTGCACCCACTTAGAGCAACATGATAGTTTCTCAGCGAAAAAAAATTGTAAGGTTAAAGAAAAAAACTATTGTCAGTCTGACAAGTCTGAAAATAAACACTAGCTAAAATTTGGCTCGATTTCTCATGAAATAATTCTGTCGAATATTGACGAATATCATTCGAAAAAAAAATTATAGGCAAAATATTTTTCTTCTTTTATTCAAGCTTGTTGCTTTTATGGCAATTTCATTTATGACGTTTTTAACAAAACTACTCGTCTGACGGTTATTGTAAATGTCATTCACTAAATTACCAAACAACAAACTTTTATACAATCGAAATATTTTGCCGTCATTTTCTTTTCTCTTAATGTCCCCACAGACCTCGTTCTTTTTAAGCAGTATTAGTGGTGGCGATTAAAAGCGTCGATTAACATTGCCAGTGTGTGGGCAAAAACCGAACATAACACCGTCGGTGAAAATTTCCGGCCGCGCTTGAAATCTTAATCGTCGATTCCTCCGTCTTCATTTAAAAACGACTGCAGCTTTCGGCGATTAAGACAGTTTAAAAGAACGATAGTCTGTAGGGCTCTTTATAATATTATATACAATAATTTAATTTCTATCGGCATGATGAGTAAAAATATTATAGTAGCAGCAACTTTTTTTATTTTAGAAATATCAACCCCCTACATCAATATTCTCATACTGCTCCAAATGTCCAGTCAATAAAAACTATCTTTGGCCTACACTCTACTGGCTTTATGGAGTTCCGAACAAAGCTCAATAATTTCCATAATTAAGGGGACTTGGCCTCAGCTGATATTCGGAAGTCGTTTCCCCTGGCTAAGTTTTTTGTCCATAATTCACGCTTGTGTACCCTTTGTATTCGAACGCGTCCTCTGGGACATAGCCGTGCGTAAAGGTCAAGCCGCATATATGCGTGTGGATCCATTTTAATGACTTTAATGTAAGCACGTACTGAATTAAAAGATGCTATTGAATTTCGTGTAATCATTATTTTTATGTTAAATCGGATAACATATTTCAGGGTGGTTGGGTATATTATTAAGAAGAGACTGAGTTGTGTCGTTCTGAATAGTTCTGTAATATATTTGGTTTGATAGGTTGAAAAATTCAACTATTTTTTGCATAAATTATTTCCTTAATATGCAAGAATATGGGGTAAAGTGATTTTTAAAACCTGAAGCCCTTATAAAAATACAGTAGCTTGAAGAGGCAGGTGGTCAGCGCTGACCCAACCGCTAAGAGACTGACCCAATGTGTTCTATCTGCTTGATACCTGAGACCCTTATACAAAAGTGGGCTTATACAAGAAGTTTAAACAGTTTTGGAAAAAAAAGGGGTGGTAATTTACATTGTGAAATTTGTTTTGGTCTTGGTATTGCAGATTAATGGTAAGTTAGAATTTTCATAGTTGTTACTGTACTTGAATCTTTAAACACGTTTTTTTTTCAAAACTATGTTTTTAAACTTTTTTTTATCATAACTTGAGAATGGCTTGGCCGATTTACTTTAAATTTATAGGGTCGACTTAACATATAGACGCATGAAATGGTCCATTATCACCTTAAAATTAAAAATATTTCTGTTTTTGTTAAAGTTGACATAAAATATTTAAAATTTAATTTTTTTTATTCCGAAGTCTGTCAAAATCCATTTTTAATTTTTTTCCTTATGGTCAGTTTTGTGTATTTAAGCCTACAGATTAGATCGCCGCCATTTTTTATAGTTTCAGATAAGCCAATCAGCTCATTTCGTGGACGGAGTGAGCGTCCTATTTTCGAGGCAGGTGTCTTCAGAGCACTATAACTTTAGCCTCAATGAATATTTTTAACTTAATATTTATATGTATACTCTTAAAACACTTTTAAATAAATGATGTGAACTCCAAAGTTTTATCTCCTCATTGGTCCTCGCAAAAAAAATCTCAATAAATGTATAAAAATCAGACCGTCAAATCAGAGAACCCCCTTAACGCAGATAAATAATACAAGTTACTTTATTTTCTATTACTGTATTTTTATAAAAAAAAAGTCTGACTTTACTTTCTTTTGTATTACTGTTTTCATGTTGTTTTGTAAAACTAAAGAACAAGCCTTTATTAAATAACAGGCCTGGTAATACCGCGCCAAGATTTGAGGTTTAATACACTAGCGGATGCAGACAGCTCGCGAAAGGTATTCCCAAACACGAACGATTTACGACATCAGTCGAAGTCGGGCGAAGGTATTGATGGGAGAGGAATGGTTTTATTTTCAATTTTAGGTATTTTAGTGATTTATCACGCTAAAATATAATTGGGGAAAATAAAAACCGCTTTAACCAACTACAACTAACCATGACTGCCCCTCTGGCCCCACGAGAATCAGCCAGAAAGGGCGGTCATGGTTAGTTCTGGTTAGATAAAGGGGCTTTTTATTTTCTCCATTTTCAGACGTGATAAATCACTAAAAGTGTACTTTTTTGTCAATTTGGCATGTTTTTATACGATTTCGTGGGGTGCGTATAACAAAAAGGTCCAGTAATTTACATTACACACTAGTGCCTAAAGTGAACACCGTATAATTCAAACATTTTTTGCCAAATTATTATTATAATAATTTTATTATCAAACATAGTGTATGACACGGCGCTTTATTAATATGCTAATTGATATATTTAGGTTTTTTTTTTTTGATATAAATATATTCTATGAAAAATCACCCAAAAAAAAGAATAAGTTTTAGCGAAGGGTCCGTTAAAAGACTAAGTTAACACCTTTTTTGCATAAATAACTAGTTTTAATAATATTTTTTATTGGGATGATTTGATAAAAGATGCATCATTTAATTTTCTTATTTATTTATTTTTTTTAAAGAACATTGTAATAATTATTAATTGTTTGGGATTTTTCTATAATCTAACGTAATAAACAATATTGAGACGCCCGTTAGTAGGCAACTAACTACACAACAACAATCGCGCCAAGGATTGTGTCGAGTTCGGGACATCTCGCGTCTGGGAATACTTTTTGCGAGCTGTCTGCATCCGCTAGTTTTAATACTGCCTAAGCATCAAGGAATGACGATAACACATAACGTGGTCATACAAATAAAAATACGTCCAACGTTTTGTTAATACGATCACCGATCATCGCAGCCCAGCCTCCTTAGGCTTCAGATAAGCAAAATATCCAATTGCTTCTCGGTATACATACAAAAATTTCGAGGTCCAATATTAAAATAGAGAGGTTAAGTTACCATCGCTTTACCCACATGTAAGCAACTAAATGGATATACGCGATCACTTTTTTTTGGCCCGATATAAAGAGAATTAAATATAACTAACCCAAAATAACCAGAATCATTGAAATAATAATGGATGCAGTATTAACCCCAAAAATTGCTTAATTCTTAAGAAAAACTACATAAAATTAAAATGCCCTTAGTGGGACTTTTGATAGCGTGTTAATATTTTTTTTTAGTTTGCTTTAGTAAATAGAATTTTGTAGTTGTTGTAAGTAGGAAAAAGATTTATTCAATTATACGTTTCACTTTAACTACTGTATTAGAAGTATGCTAGTCTTTGACAAGATATTGACTTTTTATTTTCTGTCATTTCAGGGTTGTATTATTATTTTTTATAATTTTTAATTTAAAATGCAGATATTAAAAAAAAGTATAAAATCTTTTTGGCTCAAGATGATATTTAATGTTGTAGTTTGTAGATTTCGAATATATAGGGTGTGCTATAAAGAAGTAATATTTTTTGGGCAAACTAAGCATGTGGGATCGATTTACAAAGATCGAAAAGCCTCTTTTAAAAAAAATATTAAATTAAAAAGCATTTTAAAATAATACAAGTTTTTTGACGTTTTGTTTTGCTTTTTGTTGTCCCTGACAAGCAAAACATCAAAAATATAGGTCAAATTTACCACAATCCAATTTTTTATTAATGGCTTTCACCAGAACTAAAAACATTTGCCTCAAACTGTACAAAATAATTATATATTTTTTTTCTTTTTCTGTGCATATTATGATAGTAAATATGTCAAGTAAAATAAAACCAGAAAACCCATAAAGAACCAATATAAAAATAAAAACTTAGATTTAATTTAAAAAATAGTTCGCACTTTAAAACAGTCTTCCATTTTCATTAAAACAAAATATGAGAAGCGACAACAATCAATTTCGAAGTGCGTAAGTAAAGTCATTAATTGCTTTAATTTTTAATGTGTTATTAACTACCTCGTAATTGTTTTTTATAAATTAAGTAAAATCTGTATTATTATATATATATTTATATATATTATAATATATATATATTAGATATATTATATATAAATAATTATATATATATATATATAATATAATATAATATATATATATATATATATAATAATATATTATATATATTATTATATATATATATATATATATATATATATATATATATATATATATATATATATATATATATATATATATATATATATATATATATATATATATATATATATATATTTGAGATAGGCTTTATTTTCACGTCACTTGTAATCTGCTAAATGTTGACTTCATGCTTACCAGATACACCGAAAACTAGAATAGTATCGTCACCCTACACAAATCACATTAATTTTATCCAATAAACCTAACCCCTTTACTGCACCATTTATCTCCCTTCAGTAAATAACAGAGCGTACGCCTGTGGCTTGAAACGGCCTTTCACACCCTGCACGGTGATTGAATCAATCGAAAGCCAAGCACAACGATTGATTTATGTTCGAGGCCTTGTCTCAACTGTATTTGATTATGGCCATTAAACAACGGGGCGCACTAAGGAAACTGATTCTACCCGTGCAATGGTTCATGCTGTTTTTAGTTTGTCATATGATGTGAACTAAACGCAATAATAAGTTTCTGGTTACTTCTGGTTTGTTTTTCTCTTTATTTTGAAGTTACAGTGTGTCCTAAATTCGGCCTATATGTTTTGCTATTTCGCTTAGTAGTACTAGATAGAGAGATGTTTTACTAGGGAAAGTTTTAGAGGATTGAATGCTGATTTTGACTGCGTAGCCAAATTTATTTTTGCGAAGTTAGTTTTGAAGATATTAGCAAAAAAGTGAAAATAGTCGATTTTAATTTTTGCTTGTAATTTATTTGTTTTCATTTTGACATATTTTAAACTATGACATTATTGGGACACTTTTGGCGATGAACATTTTGCCACCAAATTTTTTCTTCGATCGTCCCTTGTTTTTTAGGTATTAACTAAAACATTGGATTTTTATAATATATTACATATTATATAATACTTTTGATATTTCTTTATTTAAATAAATTTTTAAAATCCCTATTTAACGATACCCGACTTGCTACTAAAAAAATATAAATTGGCAATACATTTGGCAACGCCAGCCTGACGCCTCATCAATGAACTTCGTGTCAATTTCCCTTATAAAGCTATGATATAAATGTGTGTTTTGCAAACAAATAAAATAATATTTTAAAAAATATTATTTATGTTTAAGTAAAAAAAAAAAAACAATATCAAAGTCAAACAATCCTAAAAACACAAAAGATAGCAATTCGATAATATGATAAATATTTGTACTAACAATGTTTATTGTATTTCTTAAAAACTTTTGTTTTGCCAATTAATAATTTATCTGCTCAATATACCCTTGATTTTTAGCCTTAATTTGTACAGTATTTATTTTCAAAATATATTTTGTAGAATTAAAAAAAAAACTAACACTTACTTCCTACTATTCAAATTCGGTAAGTTTTTCTCTTTAGTGTGTCAGTTTTTATTTCATATATTTTAACAAAAATGTTTTATTAGATCAACAGTAAAAAAATAATAATAATTGCAGAAATAAAACTGTTGAGTATTTTTTAAAAGTCAACAAATGAAACATGTCTGTTCTAATTAAATGTTTCTTGCAAATAAATTCCATAAAAATTAGGGCTTTAAATAAAAGGTTAATAAAGTAAATAAATAACCAGTTAGCAAAATAAAACTTTATAAGAAATAAAATAAACATTTTTGTAAGAATCTATTATTTATTGTTATCTTTTTTCCTTTTTTCACATTGCTTAGATTTAGTTTTTTTAAATTATTTTTTACTAAAACACAAATATTAATTGGTTTTTAAAATATAATCGCTTTTGTTTGCAAAATAGACAATTATGTCGTACCTTTAGAAGACAAATTGACACGAAATGCATTGATGAGGAGTAGGGCCCATGTTGCCAAATGTACCGTTAAAAAATATTTTTAAAAATAATTTAGGAAACTCTTTGATGTGACAAGTGGATAATAGTTAAAAAAACTATTGTAATAACGAGGAATCAAAGATGGCCGTCATATAAAAATAGAAATTTTGGTTAGAAACTAAAAAAATTGGCGACAAAATGCTCTAATAATGTAATAGTTAAAATAATGTCAAAAATTAAACAAATAAATTGCAAACCAAAACTAAAAATGCCTTAAACAGTTTTCAAAATTATTAAAGGGACCCTTTTTTTAAAAAAATTTGTTTCAATAAATTTTAAATACATTTCAAATAAAAAGCGACAAAAATAGCGTCCTAATTTAAAAATGGTTACAAATTTTTTATTTTACTTTTCTTAGTTTAAGCTTTAAACTAAATACAATTTAAAAATTCAACAATTTTTTTTAAAATTGGATCTGTCCACTTTAAACTAGTTAGAAATACTTTCTGCCAGACTTTTAGATTTAAATAAAAATAAATAATAAAAAGGACTACATTTAACCCGACATCTTTGTTTTGTCTACATCGCAATACTTTTCCATGATATTCGCAAAAGGCTCACTTTACTTCGCTAGTAGATGCACTCGGAACGTGGGTCTCTTAACATTGTAATATTTGACTTTATTTTTTCTTTTTTTTTTAAGACTTTTTAAGAACTTTTAATATTTAGTTTTTTATGTTTCGTTTGATAATTAATTGTTAATTTTTATTTACGGCTTTATTAAAATAAAAAACATAATTTAAAAAGGTTTTTTTTTTATTTTTTAAATTTCCGGCCACCCCTAGTACCTCAGGGGCCCCCCGGGGCGCCCCCCTTTTTTGGGAAAACTGTTAAACAAAAAAAAAGATTTATTATTAATAAATATTTTTTATTAATATAAAATTTTAAATACACTTTTTTTTTATTTAAGTAAAGAAGGCAGCAACTAAATTGTTAATTAAATAAATCTAATAATTTAGTTATTATTTTAAAAATTATATACGGGTGGTCTCTTTTAAGTGTCACAAGCCAATTTTAAAAAAGCGGCCAATTTAAAAGATACCAAATTTTCGGTGATTTAAAAGGTTGGAGAACACATTTAACATTGGAAATAACTTTGTGAGCTTTTTCACGGATAAATAGTAACTTTTAAATTTTAACTGAAACCCTTAAGTTTTTTTCGGAATCATATTGTTACTAAAAACTGCCTTATATTTAAAACATAATATTAATATCAGTGATTATCTATAAAACATTATAAACAAAAATATTAAAATATACTAAATATTTGCTACTTTATCTTTAAACAATTATTAACACTTTTTAAAAATAAACTTCGAATTTCTAATGGCATACCTGGGGTAATTCCTTGAATTACATGCATAACTCTATGCGACCTATCTTTGATTATTGTTAAAGTAGTCGCCAAGACTTCTTCTTTGACAAAATTCCACAAAAAAAGTCAAAGGGAGTCATATCTGGTTGGTTTACTGACCCTCGAATATCAGGATATGTATCATCAGGAATATCTCGACCAAAATGTGGTTTCAGTTGATTGTATTGGAACTAAATTGCCCTACGTTGTTATTCAAAAATGGTTAATAATAATCTTGGTAAGTATTTTTTTTAGGAAATTACAGTATCGCCATCCGTTTAGTGTTGCATTAAATGTGGTTCATAAACAACATCATCCATTATCCCACATCAAGTATTTACCAAATATGGGTGCTGCATAGCTACTTTTCGCATTCACTGTGCATTTTCTTCTGCCTAGTTATGCATATTCTGTTGATTAAATTGACTATGGTTTGTAAAATTCGCTTCATTAAAAAGAATTTTCAATAAGTTGTTTTCAGATATTCATCCTTAAAACTAGATAAGATTTAAAATTGTTCAATAATATAAGAACGGCTATCTTACTTATCCCAGCGTCTCTAGCTAATTCTCTGGAACCAACATGAGAGTTATTCAATTATTTTAGTAGGCAACCTATCCAAATCTGACATTTTGTTAAACATTCTAAACCGTTGTTAACTTTTAACCATTGCTAAGTCTATTGCCAAATTTAACAATGCAATCATCACTCGGCCGTTAGTTTCTAACCTTTTGAACGACATGTTGGATTTTCAAGAAAACTTGGGGTCATTTTTCAGCCCAAAATTAAGATGCTTGGCCGTAGTTATTACTTCATTCTCCTAGAATTACTATCACATCGAGTTGATAGTGAAATCAACATGCATGTTATTAGGGTTCTAAGTTTTGTTTTTTTTTAAGTTATAAATTATTCTTTTTTTCAGTTTATTTATTTTAATATTGATACTGACATTAAATTATAATTGAATATAACGTATTTTTTGGGGATATTACAAATTCGAAAATAAACCAATCCTTTCCATTTAAAATTTGGGAGGCACCCCACATAACTTTAGTTTATCGTTTACAAGGCTCATGCTACAGCACATGCTGTAGCATGTATTTTTGAAATTGGTATAGAAGTAATTTGTAATCGATTTTTAGCTAAACCCCTGCAAAACATTTTGAATTGTACTTAACCATAATTTACCTTATTATTAAGCCTATAAACCATCTTATTATGTACATATTGCGATGGTTACTGCAACTTTGGTCTTACCAAAAAAACTTTTTTTCTAAAAGAACGTATACATTACTTGATTTTAAGATTAGGATTATGTCTAAATTTCTTTTATTTTGATTCTGCAGTTGCTATAAAAATATTTTCCAATTTAAATATGTAAAATCAGTATTAAAAGGAAATACTGATTTTAAATGAACAAACAAAAATTGCTAATCACGTATTACCTTTCTTTAATGAATGTATTTAGTAGCCTTTGCTGTATAAAGCAACCAATATTTGTCCAGATGTATTTATTTGAAATCCTCCCCGGAATATTTTGATTAAAGCATACCTTATCAAAGGCGTATCCAATATGGAAGCGAAGCCAAAGCCAAATATATGCGTAGCCTGCCTTAATTGAACAGTTAATATAATATGAAAAGCAAAGGGAAACTGCGTTGGACAAGGCTTCCTTTAGATATATCGAAAATGTTAGAGATGGATAATTCTCGAACGAGGATTTACTATACGGTATGTATCTGCAATACTGGTAATGCACGTAATTAGATTCTCCTAAATTATTAAATGGTGGAAGTGTAAGACAATATTGTTTGTTTTAGTTTGTTTTATTTGGGATACTCGCCTTACTACTTTTTGGAAAATGGATCCCTTCGGCCCAGGTCCGGGTCGAGCTGACCCTGTCCAGCCCTGTTGACCCATATGAACTTGCAGATCACCTGCAACAAAAAAGAAGAAAACCCCCCAAAAATTCCAAAAATCACAAATACTAATCTACGTTTTGTGGCAAGTCACCCACCGTTGTCAAGATAAAACTAAAACAAAAAAAATAAAATAAATTTTAAGAAATTTTTTATCAAAAACTTAGGAATTCTAAATGTTTTTTTACTTTTTTTAAAAGTTTTGTCATAAGTGACATTAAGTTATTTGACTGGTGTATTTATAGTATTAAAAAAGACAAAAAATGTGGGTGTTATGGTGTGTTAATTGATTTTAAGTTTACCTGAATTTACTTCAGCATCATGCATAGGTAACCATGTATTATTGAATCTAACACATATTGATGCTACACATTTATTTTTATTTAATAAAATAAATGCTTTTTCCTTTATTTTACGTTTTCTTGAACAAGTTTTCTTTGCTAAAATGCTAGAAGCATTCCAGTTTATTATGTAGTTATTATCAAATGCGTGTTGACAGATTTTTTAATTTGTGGAATTCTGTGTTTCTAATGTATGTTTTATGTTCTTTTATGCGTTTGGCTAATGGTCTGGAAGTTTTACCTATATAAATTTTATAACATTCACATGGGATCTTATAAATAACATTTTTTGTGTTTTCTTAAAATTTAAGTTTAATTTTTTGTTTTAGTTTCTATCTTGACAACGGTGACCGACCTGCCACCGAAACG
>JAHBCN010017318.1:0-18650 GCA_019359885.1 Listronotus oregonensis
TTTTGTTAATTAGGTTAAAAAATGAATAGGTTAAGAAGATGTAGTTGTTTTAAACATAAAAGCTTAAACGTTAATAGATAGACCTAAACCAAAGAAATGATATGTTTTTTAAATCAAAATGATCCGAGCATAGCACAGGGTGCTTTGGTAAATGTTGTCCCACAAGAGAAAACCAAATGTTTCTTGTCATGGAATCTGAGGGAAACCTAAAATATTAGATAATCCTTCTGTATAATGTATAATTTCTCCCACAATATTATAAGCCTACTCACAAACTAATAAATTCGATAATATTTTAATAAAATAAAACAAGTACAATGCAATAAAAATGGTCTTGTTACTTTTTCTTAGGTATTGTAATTCTACGCCACTGACCTGTGTTAAAACATTGCCTAGCGAACAGAACCTAACTTACCTATGAAAAGACACATCTTCGTGTAAATAGTCCAATTTTTTACAGAAAACACATTCACGCACCATTTTAGAGTAATATGAAATTTTAAATAGTTTTAACAGATATTTTTAATAAAAACACCCCAAAGCACTTAAAGAAAACCAAGGCAACGTCGCATTACACGTAATCTGTTGTAATTATTAAAAGTTGTAATATTCCTACGCGCATTGAAGCGGCATTGCCACATTTTCCCGCAAAATTTCCTGTACGGGCAAAATGTGGAAATGCGAAACGTATTTAACTAAAAAAAATACATAAAAAAGGGTTTATGTAGCAAAACTATCTTCTAATTATTTATTTTTTAAAGCCAAATCTAGTAATCTATTTATTTTATGCCCATTTTTAATTATAAATATAGAACTTAAAGACAATTTTATTAAGAAATGTTTAAATTTTTACTAGCTGGCAACAGAAAGTATCGACTTTAGTTACGCGTTACGTCCTTTTCCAATGTCTGACCGTAAGTTTGTGTTTATTGTGTTATCTTTACTATTCCAAAATCTATGGATATTATAGTAACCGGCTTAATTGTCGATCCATATAGGAAATTTTTAATTTTTTATTTTTCCAAAAATTTAATTCTTGATAAAAAGCTCTGCAAGTTCTTAAATTCATAAAATACAGATCAAAGTTTGATCAAATCTTAGCGTAAATGGGCTGGGTGCAAATTAACTAATATAGTATAAGGGAGAACTACCTTTTTTTTAACTTGTTATTTTTTTTTGGAAAACTTGTTCAGACTAAACGGTTATGTCATAATTTAAAAGCAAAACCTCTTATTGAAAAATTTTAAATGGATCTTACTTTTCTATGAATATTAAAATTTTAATGTTTTTCCAAAATAAACGTCAATAAAGATTTTTGAAAACAGGAAATTTTGTTTGATCTAATCGCTTTACGGGGTAAGTTAGAAAGGTAAGTTTTATTTTCAGTATTTAAATAGGAGATTTTGCTTTTAAATTATGACATAACTTTTTATTTTAAACAAGTTTTCCAAATAATTTTGCTTTCTAATTTCAAAAATGCTGTTAATTTGCACCTATCCCCTATACGCTAGGGATTATTTAGACTTTTTGAAATAAGAAATAAAAAAGCTTATTATATGCACCGACAATTATGCCGGTCACAGTATATAGGTCAATTTATTTTCGTAGAAGTGTTAATAAGTGTATTATGCAAAATGATAGTCATTTTGATACATTTCCTTAAGTAATATTTTGTTTGTACTAACTTTTTTCAATTAATTTTATTTTTAATTTTTCTGTTACTTATTGTTTTAATATTATTACGATTAACTAACTTTGTCGAACGTGGATTCGATAATTGAAACACTCTCAGACTTAACAACACTTTATTTACTAATTTAAAACGACTCCTGCACTTTGCGATCTTAATTCAAACACTTAACTAACATTAGAGATCGAACGCTGTTAGAACAACACCGATACGTCACGGTCTCATATGGCAAACTGATATGGGACCGTAACGTATCGGTGTTGTTCTAACAGCGTTCGATCTCTAACCAGCTGCGATTGATCGAGGTCCTTATAACTAATGCATATCTATCTTAATATTCTATACAGGGTGTCCGAAAAGTCTTAGTACGGGCTAATATCTCCGAAGTTAGTAAATATAGAGAAAGCAAATTTTGGCAAATGCATACGTATAAAAAATCTACTTCTTTACGCATTTACAAGTTTTTTACCCTTGCAGGGGGTGTTGCACCCAAAAATCTTAAATGGAATCCTATGTCGGTATGTAGCTCATTTTAAAGGCCTTTAAGAAACAAACATTGCTGCACAAACTAGAGGTCTCTACGATCACCCGTTCCCGATTAATAAGGGATTATTAATAAATACCAGTCTAGAAGAACAGTTTCAATTTTTATTTTATGAGATGTTTAAAATGACTACCACCAAACTCTTGACAATAATAGAGTCTTTTTTGAAATTCTGCTCTTACGTTTGTCAGAATTTGTGGTGGTGTTATAGTGGCGCATACAGCCGTGATTCGTTCGTAGTTCTTGCAAGTTTTCTGGTTTCGTTGCAAATACCTTTACATAACCCAAAAGAAGAAGTCAAGGGGAGCGAGGTCCGGGGATCTTGGTAGCCATTCAATAGTCTCCTTATTTCTCAGGATTTTGTGTATGGCCTTCTTCAATCCATAGTGGATTTTGATCACTCCAGTATTGACAATTGTGTCGATTAACTAAACCATTAAAAATAAAGCTGGCTTCGTCACTAAAACATATTCGAGATGGGTAGTTTGGTTGTGTGGCAATTAAATGTTCCATAGTTTCACAGAACTGCAGCCTTCAATCTGGGTCATCTTCACTAAGTTCTTGTACAAGATGAACTTTAAAGGGATGAAATGTATGCTTTTGTAAAATTTCATGCACTGTTGATTTGCCTATGGTACCTACATCGGCAGCTATTTTGTGCACTGATTGCTTTGGTTCAATGGCAATTGTACCCAAAACTTGTATTGAAGCTCCTCGGTTTTAACAGACGGTCGAATGCAGTGAATTTTTGCACAACAATTCTCACGTAACTAGGAGAAACTGGTCTGTGTGGAAAAATATCATTGAACAATCTTGCTGCCTCATTATAATTCCGATTAGCTTATCCATACAAAAAAATTATTTCAACTTTGTGTTCATTTGCGCAAACCATATCGAAACGTATAAAATCACAACATTTATTAATGCCTTTTCAATATTACTGTCAAACTAAAACAGCATAAACGGATAGTGCTGGAGAGAGATAATAGAAGAATGTCGTAAAAAAATATTTACAAAACGTAATAATAAATTTATTTTTTGTTGAATAAATTTAAATCGTTTTATTTGGATGCTAGTTACTTTACAGACATCTGGTTTGTGCAGCATGTTTGTTTTTTAAAGGCCTTTAAAATGAGCTACATATCGACATATTCTACGATTCTATTTAAGATTTTTGGGTGCAACCCCTGCAAGGGTGAAAAAATTGCAAATACATAAAGAAGTAGATTTTTTCATACTAGAAAATTCTTTTATCTAAAAGTTCTATTGTATAACTATTTTTATTTGTCATAGGTAACAATTTCATAGTTAATTTACATTCACAGGTAATTAACCATAGTTTTTTTAAAGTAAATTTTACAGAGTTGATTTTTTTTTTATAAATACATACTTACTGAAGAAAAATATCTATGTTGTCATAACGTAGCTAATAAAGAAAATCAAAAGAAATTATTACTGGCAACTTTAGATTTATGTGTCACGTTTTTATAACCGATCAGTATAGGACTATAAAATTGTTTTATAATGCCTGACTATATAACATGATCCAGAAATTAAAATGGTAAAAATCGAAATAAACAACAATTAAAATAGGTAAATTAAATTTATTTTAAAAAAATACGGATATTGAACATAATATACAGAATGTACGAAACGTATGGAAACGGCTAACTATCACAGAAAGTTCTTTAATTGAAAATTAAGCCTTAATGAAAATAACTTTAAATATAAAAAATTTAGAAAATCAAACGGGACATCTTATGTTGACCTTAAAATGGACCGTGGAATCTTGACTTTTTTAATGGAAATCCTATGTTTTATGGCAGAAATATACATCTACTAAAATGTAAAAACTTAATTTGAAAACTAAGCTTTATGATAAAGACAAAAATCTGAGAAAAACAAACCGGACATCTTATGGGGATTTTGAGGTTAACCTTAATCAACTTGTAAGGTTATTTTAAAGTTATATGGGTTTTTCATAAATTAAAACCTGTTTAAAATATAACAGATTTATAATTGACTTTTAAATAAAACCTTGATGGTTATCATAAAATGTTCCAGTAAAATACATATACTTATGTTAATTAATTAATTTAACTTTTCTATAGCCCAACATTTATTTATTTTATTTTCCAGATGTAGTCGAATGAGGGAGGAATTACTTACAGTAAGAGAAGAACTAAATAAATTATATTTGGCAAATGATATGTTGGAACAGCAAAAATTAGAAGCTGAAAATATGATTTCTAATTTGGAAAAAGTGAAAATGGACTATGAACTTCAACTAGATAAATTGCTTGGTGAAAGTTCAAATGTTCAAGATTCACTAGTTAAAAAAGATACTATAGCAACGAATCTTGAAATTGATAAAAAGAGGTTACAAGATGACTTAAAACGGGTAAGATAAAAATCTATTTTACAAAGTGTATCAACATCGGGTCTGAATTTTTTTAAGGGCTGTTTTACAAATAAAAAAGTAATATAAAATACAGACGTTTTTATTACGTTAAAACTGTTTGATAACAATACAAACCAGTCAGTATAAATGTTTTTCCGATATTTGCCAACACTGCTTTCAGACTGGCAACAGCGCACTGACCAGCGAATCGGTTCGAAGCGTTGTTTGAGGTGCGGATGTACACTTATGTTGCCAAATGTAATCTTTTTAAAGGAGCATAACGAAGGTAAACTTAATTCGGGGGCCTATTAATTTTTGGCCACTTTAACAATATTATTTTTAAACTATAAAGGTATTTTGTAAATAAAAAACTGTTTACTCGTTTACATAAAAAATAAAAAAAATCAGGAATTAAAAGTTTTTTTTTAGATCATGTTTTGAAAATTTGATCGTAACAAAGGTAAATTATTTTATTTTTTTGTCACGAAAGTTTAACCTGTTGTCAAGGACATATCTTTTTCTGGAATTATATTATTTAGTTATTAGCAGTTTTTACAAAAAATTATTTTAACAATATACCAAATTTTTTTTATTTCAATTAAAATTTGGGTTTGGAAAAAAAGGTTGTTTTTAAGTGTCAAAAAAAAAAAAAAAAAAAAAAAAAAAAAAAAAAAAAAAAAAAAAAAAAAAAAAAAAAAAAAAAAAAAAAAAAACCACTTTTTAACATTTAAGGATAATCTGTTAACTTCAAAGAAGAAGTTTCGTTTCGCACGGACGTAGGCAAGCGTTGTGTGGTTTACCTCTTCGTGTCGCGTAATGGGAGAAAACTTGTCCTTAATTTGAGGGAAGACTTCGGCATCGCTCGGCTTCTTTCGGTGTCCCGATCACCTTGTGTGCGTCGCTAGCGTGTTGCGTGGAGGGAGTACATTTTTTCCACGATCTGGCTGCACTGATATGTTGTAGATCGCGTATTCTATACCTAACCCCACTCCTATACCTATCTCTTCTGTCCTTATATCTTAAAAAGACCATGTGTAACCGATCGATGGTCGATGGTGACCTATAAATAAAAATTCGGGTCTGTATTCTGAGAGGTGTTTGGCTAGAAACCCTCAATCCTGATTCGTGAAGAGGATAAATAATTTTCCGAACACAAAAAGAAACTCAAGGACAATATTTAAGATCCATTTTTATTTAAAATTTTAGCTATAAAAAATTGTGCTATTCAAGAAATCTATAGAATTAATATTTCCAAAGATAAAATTTCCGGTCTTAAATTAGGTTTCATCAAATGGATTTAATTTTTAAAATTTTATTCTAAATAAAATACACATGAAAGTAAATTTTAGCTTAAAAGGGGTAAGTCTTCTCGGTGCGCTCCAAAAGAACGGTATTTTTACTATTTTTTTTTCAAGCTTCTATCAAGTTATTAATAAAAAATGTGTGGGGCTTAATAAACACACTCTTGAACTACTAGAAAATTTGTCTTTTAATTTTAAACATTTTGAATACATAATGATTATAGCTAATGATAACGCTTTAAAAAGTTGACATGTGAGTTAGGTTGTCCATATCTCTGGAACGAATCATCTGAAACTAAAAAATATAGTAGCGTTAGATTATGTAAAACAGTGGGTTTGATTCGACCTACAATCATTAAATTTTATATATAATTAACAAAAAAGCGGACTTTAAAAAAAAAAAAACAATGTTTTTTTGTGGTTTTTGCTTCGAACAACGTAAGGTCGAAAAACATAGTTTCGAGATAAACGCATTTAAAGTTTTTTTTTTAATTGAAAAACAAAAAAAAATCTTACCGATTTCTAATCATCGATGCCTGCATCATACAAAATTTCTTCTGTTTCTTCCAGGATTTAACTTTTAGCTTATTTTTTTTTAAGCTTTAATTGCCTTTGAAACCCCGGTTGGGGGTTTTTAAAAGTAGGGTTTTTGTGCGTGTGTCGCGCGCTTCGATAAAAAAAGGTAAGGGCAGAAATAGTTATTAAGGTATAAAGGGGTTTAAAAAGGGGATAATAACGCGGGTCGATGGTGTGTTTCCCGAGGGCCTTTCCGATGGTTTTCCCGGTTGCCGAAAGCGTTAATCCTTTTTTTCCCGGGTTGCCTTCAACGTTTAATGCCGGCAAATTTCAAAAATGAAAAAATTTTTAATGATTTTGTTTGGGTTTAAAAACCAAAAAAGAAATTTTTTACCTAAAAAAATTTTCGAAAATTAATTGGGGAAAGGTTTGAAATTATTTTAAAAGACAGACTAAAAAAAATTTTCGATTGGGAAAAAATGTCAAGATAAAATCCCCACCCCCCCAAGTATTTTGGTAACTCAAAATTTCCCCCCCCGATTTTGTTTGGTATAGGGGGGGGGGGCTGTTTAAATTAAAAATTTTTCGGCAACGTTTGTTTTCAAATTTCATCATCAAAAAATAAAATAACCCCACCCTTTTTTTTGAAGAATTTTTTTTTTACCCCTGGCCCAAATATTTAAAACATTTTTTAAAAATTTTTTTTATATTTTTTACATTTTTTCCCCATTTAATTGCAAACCTCCACTTTCACACGCGAACGTGGGCAACCAAAAAAGTATACACTAGGAAACAAATGGGGCCCCTTTAATGAAATTTGCAATTTAAAGGGAAAAAAAAGGGGTAAAATAAAAAAAAATAAAGGTTTTAAAGGGGTTTTTAAAATATTGTTGCCCTTTTTTTTAAAAACAAGAATTTGTACAAAAAAAGGGGGGAAAATAGTGAAAATTGGTTAGTTTGATTTTAACTTTGATGATGAATATTTGAAAAAAAACGTTGCCGAAAAAAATTTTTCAATTCGTAATCAGCGCCCCAAAAAACCCCCTTTCCAAAAGGGGAAAAACAGGGAGGGTTTCGGGCAATTTCCAATTTTTGGGGAAAAGGGAAAGCTGGAAAAGCGTTGTGCCAAAAATGGGGGGTTTCAAAAAAGAATATTTTTTTTGGGCCCACTGAAGAACATGCGTGGCCTTGGAAAACCGTTTATTTATTTTTCAAGATTTTCAGTCATATTTCCAAAACCCTTTAAAAGTTTTCAATGTTGTAAAAAATTAAAAGTTTTAAAAAGGGTAAATAATGAAAATTATTTCCAAAATTCCTTTCCCCGGGGGAAAATTACACCAAAAAAACAGGTTGGGCAAAAATTATAATTTAAAGAACCACTAAAAAAATTTAAAAAGTTGCTTGTTAGGGGATTTGGGTTTAAAAGGGCAGCTTTAAATAAAATTTTTAGGCGTTATTCCCCAATATTTTTCTTACAAAGTAAAAAGGGAAAAGGGGTTTTTTTATTATGACATAAATTAAAAAATTTTCGGGTTTTTTGTTTTAATAAAAAGGATTTTATTGTGGTTTTTTTCAAAGAGGAAAAGATGTTTTTAGTTAAAAAAACATTTGGAAAAACCCTTTAAAATTTCTACATATTTTGGGTTTTGTCTAAAATAAAAGGTATTGTTTAAGACGTACGCGGCAACAATTCATTCTGATGCGGGATAGTTCCGACTTAATGAGGTTAGAAAGTTCTTCGGAGACGGGGTACCTGGATGATACTGAAAGCTCCAAATTGGGTTATGCTTCCCTTGTAGTTGGGAAAAGTATTACTTCAATAACACACAATTGCGGTTGGGTTGGAAAAGTGGAATTTTCCGGTCAGTTTGAAAATTACGTTTTACTTTAAAAAAAATTTTTATTATGATAAGTATATTGTGTAAGATGTTTGTTTTTCGTAATAAATGCTTAAATGAAGATAATTTATTGTTTATTTATTTGTAAATTTGTAGGCCCTAGGGCGTTATTTTTTTTTAATAACGCCCAGGGAAATATTTCGTATTTAACTGCTTTGACATAATATTATTATTTGTCAAATAATATACCAGTCGGACATTAAGTACATTTAGAATGCTCGGGTCATTCTGAAATTTTCAGCGATATTGTTAAATGCATAAATTGTCGAAAAATAGAAAAAAAAAATAACCGAGTAGACTTAGCCCTTTTAAAAACGGATTATTCTAATAAATACAAAATTTGGGGTAATATTTGAGTTGAGCCACTATAAATTGTGACACTGCAAAAACATAAAAATTGTGTTAATGCAACCACCATACTCAAAAAAGTTATGTTGGTAAAACTATTAAAATGGAGCTCGGTGTATGCTCATAAATTTTACTTTTGTTAGAGAAGCTTTTTCTTTTTAAGCACCGAACATGAAATTTCGACAAACTGATCTAGCACATGTCAAATGTGTTACATTCAAATTTAAGATCAGATATTCATTAATTTGATGATACGCATAAAAAACGTGAATCCGTTAGTAAATTTAATATTTTAGACTCTTATCGTTTTTCAGCTAGAAGATGAAAAAGTAGCACTGCAAGTCCAGTGCAACGATCACCAAAACGACATTCAATCCTTAAGAAAGGAACTACTACAAGCAGAACAACAAAAATTAGATTTTGAATCTGACAAAGTATCTTTGTCTGAAAAATGTAAATTTTTGGATATTGAAAAAGGAAAGGTAAGAGTTCATAAAATCCTATTCCTATAAATCAGTAGTTTAGACAAATAATTAATATAATTACAAATAACATGGAAGTAAACAAATTGGATGTAAAATAAAATAATTTTTAACATAGTCACCTTTTTTACGGAAATAAACAAAAGGTTAATAATAATAATCAGCTAAGACAACAAGACATGGTGCTTAAATCAGAGCTTGTGTTAAGAAAATTGAAGAAGACAGTTCAATTTCCGAACTGGTTCAAGTACGGCTAGCACAGTTTACAGAGCAAAATAAAAGTTATTTTGGTACTTAAAACCAAACAGCAAACCACCGGTTCTTTTTTTAAAAAGTGGTGCATAAAACATAAAAAACTAAAATCTGTACACGGTCTTTGATTATATTTACGTGGCTTCTGAGGCCTTTATTTTTGAAGACAGAAAAAATGTTTTATATAAAAATTGTAGGATTTTTTTCATATTATCTTTTAAAATTATTAGTAAAAAAATGTCGCAATAAAAAAATGGAAAAATATAGGCAACTTCAACTTTTTTAAATGAAACACCCTGTATATTATGCGCTACAACGAAAGATCTTTTTTTGCGGATTTCAAATATATATACATTGATGATATTTTGATGAACCATTTTTAAGATATTTTAGGTTAAATTATTAATAAATTACAAAATAGTTTCATATTAGTATCAAGAAAGCCATGGAAACAATAAAATTGTTATGTTGCTGAGTTTGGTGAGGGATTTCTCTGGACCAATAATGTTTATTTTTGTGATTAAACATTCCTGCTAAAGTGAAGGAAGACTTTATTTAAAAACTTTGGATCCTGCTGCATAAACCTAGCTATTTCCAATGCATACTTAGGTCGGTCTTGCATGTTTTGTTCAGAAATATTCTGAACGGACATAAAATTATAAGGATAAAATTTGTAAAATTTTAAGGTTAAATAAATTTTATAATCTGTTTTATTAAGTTTAGATGCCGCATCCGAGATTAATAATTTAGGATTTTCTAAAATTATTAAAAGTTGTTTAAACGAGGATATCCAAAACTTGGTTTTCATTTCGTGCTGCAGTCCTTTTCTTCATTTTAAAGCTTTTTCGTTCAATAACCTTTCTTACTATGTATTTAATAGTATCTATAGATGGTACCCGTTGTTAAGGATATAATAAGTAATATTCCCTTTGCACTGTCGTCACATTATTATTGTTACCATAAAAAAGACGCATAATAGCGATTTTTTGTTCTTCTGATTAACTGTTTACAATATTAATACGTCAAATTTATTAAAACAATTTTATTGTTTTTATAGGTTTCTTGATACTAATACGATTTTTTTTTTTCAATTTATTTATATTTTAAGCTTAAATATCTTAAAAATGGTTCATCCAAATATCATCAATGTATATATATTTGAAATAAGAAAAAAAACTTTTATTGTAGCGCATAATATACAGGGTGTTCCATTTAAAAAAGTTGAAGTTGCCGATATTTTTTCATTTTTTTATTGCAATATATTTTTACTGATAATTTCAAAAGATAATATGGACAAAAACCTACAATTTTTATATAAAACATGTTTTTCTGTCTTCAAAAATAAAGGCTCCAAAAGCAACGTAAATATAATCAAAGACTATACATTTTGCCGGGCTTGCTTCGATTTCCTACTTTTTTGCTCCAAGAGCAAGATCGCGTGTTTATCGCCGTTTTTAACACTTTTCGCCAAAAGAGGTGGGTAAAATTCGGCCTTATTCCGTCTATCATATTCGTGAAAATTCAAAGTTTTAATTTAGGCCATTTTATTATATTTATAATAGGTCCAAGTATATTTACATCTACAAGCAAAAAAATCTTCAAACTTGCAATTTTTATTGAATTTTTACCATTTTAGATCTTTTATTTTATAAAAAAAATTCATGATATAAATAAATGCTAGTTTTTAAGCTTATTAAGTGTAATATTAAAGATAAGAAAAATATGTTGGTGCACAAAGCGCATCATATAATTTTTTAAAATAAATTATCAAAAAACGTGTAAAATGACAAACTTTTAATAATAATAGCAAGTTTGAAGGTTTTCTTTTTGGTACTTGCCATTCTGATTTTTTTTACCAATTCATTGTAGATGTAAATAAGTATAAATGTAATGAAAATGCCCAAATTCAAAGGGCGAATTTTACCCATCTCCTTTATATGGAAATCGAAGATATACAACTCGAAGAATAAAATCTGAAGTTTAATATTCCGTTTAATAAATTCAAATCGAAAAATTACAGTTAACACGCAGAGTCGTCCAAAATATAAATTAATTTAAACTGCGATTTAAAAAATGCTTGTTGTACAGCGTCCGTCTTTAGCCTGTTTAAACAACATATTATTATAAACACAATTTTTTCCGGAAGATCAGTTTACTAACTTTAAAAGGGTCCTAGTTATTCATTTTAGAAAACACTCAATTTTAAAGGTTCTTCCGACTTGGGCCGAAAAAGGTTTTTAAAACCATTTTGGTTTTTTTTTCGATTATTCACAAAAGTCCTATTGACAGTATCGCTATAAAATCAAAACAAAAGGTAAAATTGTTGCTTTCAATAATTTATTTCACATAAAAAATAGGGAAAATTTAACTTTTATACAGATTTGGGTTTTTATTTTCTATGCCCCACTTTTCAAAAGATAGTACTGGTGGTTTGCTGTTCTCTGTAAATTAAGGTATACATACAAAATTTAGGAACGTTATTAATCCTAAAAAAAGACAAAAAAAACACAAAGCATTCTCAGTAGATTGGTGTCGTCTGGGTTTTGTAAAATGTCAATGTCAGGTTTCTTTGCAATATTTATTTTACACGGAGATTTTTATTTCAAGTCTTGTGGAAGTATTAAAAATATAGCAGGCTTTTAATCGCAGTTTTCTGGCCAATTTAACTTATTTCCCACTATACAGGGTGTCCCAGAAGTAATGGTACACAGAGCAACAGCCGATTCCTTAGGTCGAAATAATGCAATTAACGTAAACTTGCCTTATTCCAAAGTTAATATTAACTAAGATACAGGGTGTCAAACTTTTAATTTTGTATTCGTTTTTTCGTAATAATTTCTTAACTAAATGACAAGGCGGTACAAAATTTGGGATTTGGGGGTTCTTTGAGGCGAGAAATTTAAATTTGTCCATATTTTTCATGGTTGTTTTGATAAGAGGGGGGGGCTTGGCCTAAAAACCGCTTTCTTTTTTTTAAGGAAAAAGGCCAAAACCTTTTTTTAAGCTAAAATATTTATGGAAAACATTGTTTAAAATAAATAAAAAAGAGGGAACTATAGTTCCTCTTTAAACGGTCAAAATGTAACTTTTATTTAAAAAAGTGGGTGGCCTCTGGGAAGCAACGGTTTGGACAAATTTGAATTTTAAAGGAACCCCCAAAAATTTTTCCCTATTATTTGAAAAATTAGTTTTTTGGTTTCCAATTTTTTTTAAAATTTTAAAACGTAATAAAAATACTTTTAAAAGGATGGAACAAGCTTAAGATGCACAATGCTGGCAAAATTTCTCTCCCAGAAGATAAGACATTGTGTTTTTCACCAGAATTTGGATAATTTTTGAAGATTTTAAATTTGGATATTTAAGGGTTTGGATTTAGAAAACAAGAACATTTTTTGACTCTATTCTAGCTTAAACATCAGTATATTTAAATGTAATAATAAGTTAGATTATATCACAAGGTTAAAAAATAAAATTACTATTAGGGTCTTATAAGTTTGCTTTTTTAGTGGAAAAAATAATTAATAAAGTTGTATATTTATAGATTGAAATGGAACTAAATCAAGTTACAAGGGAAAGAAATGACCTTAGTAATCAATTAACTGTTATGGGTAGAAAAAGGGATTCTTTAAACGAAGAACTTATGAGATGCCGTCAAAAACTTGAACAAGCCAATGAAACTAATGCGAGGATCAATAGAACCTTAGAAGAATTAGTGAAAGAATGCGAAGAAAAACAGGTATGTCAGAATTGGTGACCCATGTAAAATTTGTAGGGGCGGTTCGTGGGTTTTGAGTATGAGGGATGATATTCAAAAAGCGTTTGTGTCAACATTTTTGTATTTTCTAGCTTAAAGAGTGAGATGCTCAAATAGTTCGTAGATTTTTTTTCTTGAATAAAAATACATGCACCAATATGCAGTCCAGTTTTAAATGGTTTCCCCTCCTTAACTTTTAAATGGGACAAGATATCAAGGTCGGTTAAAATTTAGGTAAAAGGGTATCACTGAACCTACTTTTTGGCATACATATTTTTGTTATCACGTGACCTAGTGCCAAGAGGGCACTATCAGTATCAGCTTTTTTCAAATAGAAAGGGGAGGGACATGTAGCACCTCGTTTTAAAGGCCTTTTAACTCTTTACCCAACACCGCTTTGTTTTTAAAAATTGGCTCAGCCATTCCAGACTTCTTCTTCTTCTTCTCTGGGAGCCCTCTTGATTTACTACCGGAGGCAGCGCAGCCTCTTGGGCTTTTGGTGCCTAATCTCTCAGTATCTTTTATATCAATTATTCCATTATTCTTGTCCCTTCTAAAATTCTGTATAACCCCGAGACCTGGTTGGTTGATATTCCTGTGGGCTCATTTTCGGTTGCCCAAATAATGCCTGTGATTTAACGTTTCCAATTCGCACAAGATATGATAGACTGTTTCTTTCCCCTCGTCACACCTTCTGCAACTTGGGTCCCCATTGTATGACCCTATCTTGTGTAGTGTTCTCTTAGGTTATAATGCCCTGTTAACAGCCCTACTGTTATGCAAAGTCTATTTCTACTTTGTCTGAGTAGTTCTTCCTTCGTTCTTTTGAATGGGCCCTTTATGAAGCCTTTTCCATGTCTTACTCTACTAATGCTCGCCCAGTACTCCTTGTGTTTGTTTCGGATCCTTTCCCTGGTTTGCCCTCGTGCTGTGGTTTTGGTCACTCCAAGGGAAGGTTCTGGTCCAAAGTATGGTATGGATGATCCCTGTCTTGCCAGCTTATCCGCTTTTTCGTTGCCTTCTATTCCCGAATGTCCTGGTACCCTGGTGAGTTCACCTAGGACTTCCAGTTCTTTTTGGCATTTCCATGTCAGCTTGGACGTTACCTTCGGCGGGTTTACTAGGGCCTCTAGTGACGCCTGACTGTCTGCTATTATGCAGATCCGCTTGTTTTTATAAACCCTCCTATTATTTCCCTTTGCACAGTGCAGTAAAGCATATATTTCAGTTTGAAATACAAAACTGTGTGTTCCTAGTCAAAAGGAGAATTGTGAATTCCTCATTTCACTGTACACCGTCGCTCCAGTTCCCTGCTTGGTTTTGGATCCATCTGTATACCAGATAATGTCTCCGACTGTGCTGGGGAGATCGGGTTCCATTTTAGACTTACAATCATTTGCAATATAGCTCAAATATTTACAAGTATATAACAAAAAATAACTATTAATTGCAATAGAACTTTACTTACCTTGTAACTATTTTATTGCTTAAAATGTTTACCGTTCACTTCCTGACAATAAAAAAGTCAGTTTTATGTACTCCCACAAAAAAGTCAAGGAGGGTCATATCAGGTGACCTAGTCGGCCATTCTAAGGGTCGTCTGCCTATCAAATTTTCGTCAAGCCATTCTCGGACAGTCCTGTAGTAGTATGCACCATCTTGTTGGAATGTAACATCCATGCTAAATTCATTTGGTTTTGACTGGACTACTGCTTGAATCAAGAGGTGGATTCGACTTTGAAGCATATCTAAATACCGTTGCCCGGTTAAATTTTCCTTCATAAAAATTGGACCTATGATTACCCAAAATACCCGCTTATACGTTAACAAGTGAGGATTTGTGTCTGACCAATAAGGCACATGTTGCTTTTTCAGTGGAGTTAACGTAACCTCGATTCTGGTTTACGCTCTCAGACATGACCTCACAAAACTGCAGTCTTCTCTCAGGGTTGTCTTCCATTAATTGGTGCTTCATTATTACTTTATATTGGTAAAATGGTGTTTTTTAGGTATTTTCCTACAGTGTCCTACATCTTCTTAGATACCTAACAATCTGCGGCTACCGTTTTCGTTGCTTGTTGCGGATTATTAACAACTGATTCCAGAATTTTAATTTGCTTTTTTTTAATAGTTTCTTTTTCTGATCATTTTTCAGTTGTTTTTAAAACGTGAGTGGACTTTAAACCCTTCACTGCCCCCGCACGGTCTATTGTGGCTCACACCTTTTTATATTTTTCCAACAAGATCAGACTTCTAATGAGTCCGATGATCAAATTGGGAGAGAATTTTTTCAACAATGTGTAATTGCCGAGGATTGGGAATCTTAGTCGTGCCGCTTCCGGACACGAGCATGATATGTGCTCTGGTGTCCCTGTCTCCTAGAAAGTTTGACGAGCAGACGATTAAATCCGTTATGCCCTCCTCTCCCGGTATAGTGACGTAGGTAGCTACCACGTCCTTGTTACAAAACCAGATGTTCCACTGAGGCCATCAGCGCACCCCTGTCTGCTTGTGACATTAGGGGCACCTTTCGAAACGGATTTACCCGCTTCGGCCATGAAAACGGTTCTATCCGTTTTTTGTTTGAAGTTAGGGAACTCTTTTTCCTATGAAAGCGGTTCTGTCCGCCATCTGTTTGGAGTCAGGATCCCTTCTCAAGCACCTTTTTGTTGGGGATGGATTTGCCCGTGAAACCGGTGCTTATGACTTCAGGGGCACCTTTCGAAACGGATTCACCCGTCCCGGTCAGTGCGACGGTTCTGTCCACTTTCTGTTTGGAGCTAGGGAAGTAATAGTCCACCACGGCAGAGCCCCGCATTACCGCAGTAAGGCTAGAAACTCCGAGAGGTCGCCCTGTATCTCAGAGGCACCGTTGGAGACACCTGTTTAAGGCACAGGATGTCATTCACTCTCAGCAGGGTATGCTAACACCTTGAGTTAAGCCTTGTGTTCGTCTTAGCTTCGAATCCCGTCTCATGCGGAACACACACACAGAAAGATCTTACTGGGGCCCAACCACGACATCGACGTGAGAACACAACGGTGGGCATTTTCCCTTGTTACGCAACAAGTCCTTTAAAACTAACTCACTAATTCCTTCAAGTAAATTCCAGATATTGGAATATCAGGATAATCTTTCTGCTTCGTGGTAGTTACGCCAAGTTTCAGCCTAAATTAAAATTCCTTCGGTTTCTTCTAAAGTAAGAAGACAAAACAAATAGTTACTCTGGTATTAATATTTTCTTGCAAAATAATTAAGGTATTTAAAATATTTTACAAAAAAAAATAATACAATTAATATTCAATAACTTTTAGCACGATAAAATTGCTTGTTAAATAAAATTAGTAAAGAAGTTAAGGTTCGGTTGCAATTAATTGGTTATTATTTATTTGTACAATATGGGAATTAAATTTTAAACTCTGGTCAGTTTGGAATGGCAGGCTAATTTTTAAAAACAAAGCGGTGTTGAGTAGAAAATCGAATAGCCTTTAAAACGAGATGCATATAACCACAAATATTTTTATGCAAAAAAGTAGTTTTAATATTACCTTTTTACCTAAATTTTACTCGACCTTGATATCTTGTCCCGTTCAAAAGTTAAGGGGCGGACTTTTAAAAACCAAACTATTTATTTTCAGATTTTTACACAAAAATATATAAATAATTGTAATTTTGTCAATTCTCAAAAATATGCATAATTTTTGCTGTTAGGGTTTTTTTCAAGATTTTTTTGGATTCCCTCCTTTAATTCCCCAATAAGGGGGCCCCAATTTTTAAAAAATTATAAAAATTTTAATTTTAATTTCAAATATGAAAGTGTTGTAATTTTTTTCCAAAGGGATGTGCCCTCCCTGGCCACCTTGAGCATTCGCCACTGCTGAAGTTAAGGGGCGGACTTTTAAAAACCAAACTATTTATTTTCAGATTTTTACACAAAAATATATAAATAATTGTAATTTTGTCAATTCTCAAAAATATGCATAATTTTTGCTGTTAGGTGAATCTTTTATTCCAAAGATTGTTTTTGTTGTTGTGCATGTGCCCTCCCTGGCCACCTTGAGCATTCGCCACTGCTGACTGGCACATGAAAGTTTTTTTTTTCTTTTTTAAGTGCACAATAGATGCCATGGATAAAGAAATACAGCGCGTACAAGAATTACTTGCTGCTATACGATCAGAAAAAGAAGCACTGGAGGCAGTATTGTTTGATACACAGACCAACTTGGAAGCAACAGAGGATAAAAAGATGCAGCTAGAAAAAGAAGTTCAGGAACTTCTCGTTAGACAAGAACAGCTAAAATCTCAGGTAAATAGGGGTTTATTTTTATAAAACAAAATTAGTATTAGTATTATATCAAACTCTCATATTTTCTTTGTAAAGGGTTCCATCACAATATAATGCAACCACCGATCTAAAGGTTAACGTACGCGGTTTAACCATTTCTTGCATTTAATAAAGGTAAAATATAATGTTGCATTTTTACCCTTTTTACAGGTAACGAAACTAACCAAGGACTTGGAAAGATCAGAAAAAAGATGTACGGACATTAAAACCAGTATGGCTCATCAGGCTGGAAACAAAGATGTTGAATTTAAACAGACAGTGGATAAACTTAGACAACAAAATGAAGACAATGTTAAAAAACTAACTGAAGAACGGGAAAAGATTCGCACCTCTTTAGAAAAGAGGTTACAACAATCGCTTCAACAGTTGGGGAATGAGAAAAATGCGGAAATACAACAACTGATGGACAGAATTGAAGGATTGCAGAATCATATAGACAATTTGTGCCAACAGCATGAGGAGCTGATGTTACGAGCTGAAAATGACAAACAACAAGCTCTTCTTATTGGTAAGTATTCTTTTTTTCCTAAATGATAAGTTGTTCATTTATGTGATAACAATATACTGACGACACTAAAGGATTTTAAGGATTTTTGTTTAAGATTATTAAACAACCTTTTACCTTTATTAGTATACCTACTAATTTACAAGTTTATTTTATTTAAGGAAATAGACTCATAAATTATTATTAGTTATACCGGGCGTCCCAACTCTTTTTTACACAAATATTTTTTCCCCGTACATTATAAAAAAAAAATTAAGTAAAAAAATTGATTTGGTTCCAAAAACAGATTTAAAAAATTTGTTAAAAAAGTTTTTTTTTAAATACGTTTTTTAAAAAATTTTTTTTTGCCAAATTTTTTTCTCCACATTCAATTCTATCTCAAAATGTCAAATCCAATACGTCAATTTTGCTGGTTTTTGATATAATCAAATAACTAATAAAGAAACTAAATTGGCACTCTGGATAAAAAATTATTTTAAAATAATTTTGACAGAAAATAGTACTAAACACGATCAGATTTTAAAAATTTACTATGGGTGTTATTTAATTGTTTTTATTTTATTTTTTTAATTATTACAAAATAAATCAAATAATATTTAACTATTCGTTATCT